>JAOTRS010000015.1:12587103-12600148 GCA_028565755.1 Dinotopterus cunningtoni | reverse complement strand
CCAAAACGAGGGGCGGGGGGGGGGGGGGGGGGGGGGGGGGGAGAGAATTCTAATTGGCTTGTTTAAGTCCTGGCCAAAACAAACGTACACCTATATAATATAATATAATATAATATAATATTGGGGGGAGCGGTCCTGTGGTGGCAGATTCCGATACCTTTCGGTCACAGCCAGCATTGACGTGTTGTTTTCAGCAATTTGTGCTGCATTGGCTTTTCTGTGGGATGAGTCTGGACTTCAGTCCCTATGATCCTGTCACCAGTTTACTGGTTAATAAAATTATATATATTTATGGAAATGTTTTTCCATTACATCTCTTGTATGTACATGCACACAGGAGGAGATCCTGAAAAATTACTTAAAAAGTGCATTTTGCATAATGGGTCCCTGTTAAATCTACAATTCTTATATTTAATTCTTTAATTCAGTTTTATTGTGGCAACTTTTGTAAACATTGTAATTTTTTTTATTAGGTATTTTAAAATGTATATTCTTACATTACTTTTATTGGAAAATGTAATTATTATTATTATTATTATTATTAATAAAAAAATTGTACTCTCTAGTGGCGGCATGGTGGTGTAGTAGTTAGCACTGTCGCCTTGCACCTCCAGTGTCCGGGTTCAATTCCCGTCTCGGAGTGCATGGAGTTTGCATGTTTCCCCCGTGCTTGGTGGGTTTCCTCCGGGTACTCTGGTTTCCTCCCACAGTCCAAAGACATGCAGATTAGTCTAATTGCCATTCCCAAATTGCCCATAGTGTGTGTGTGTGCGTGCGCCCTGCGATGGATTGGCACTGTGTCCAGGGTGTACCCCGCCTTGTGCCCTAAACCTCCTGGGATAGGCTCCAGGCCCCCCGTGACCCTGAATACAGGATAAAGGGTAAAATCATTTCAATCCATCGGGTATTTGGTCGTTAGTAGAAGACTGTTTCCTCCAGATTGAGCTTCAAAGCTTTATTCATAAACTAAAACAGTCATTTTAGATTTTGAACAAGATTAAACATGGAATATTTAGTTTTCTGCATTTTTGGTACGTCCATCCTTCGCACCAGACTGTATACTGAAGTTGGCTTATGCATGAAATTCACTGGAGCATCATCTAAATGCATCATGTTTTAATCAAAAGGATGAGATTTCACACAAAATCTGATTCTGTGTACAAATGAGTTCAGTTATTGTTCAGTATCACAATGCTTATATACTTTTTTTTTTTAACACTTTTTTTTCTTTTGATTGTGTAAAGCTGCTTCGCGACAATGTCAATTGTTAAAAGCGCTACACAAATAAAATAAAATTGAATTGAATATACTGCATAATAGTGATCTACTGTAGCAATAGTGCAGGACATTTGAAGATTTTTTTTTATATTTAAAATCCAAGATAGTTTGACCCCAGTGCATATATGGACCTGTTGTATAATAATTTCAGGAGTGCCCTGTGTCTCTTATCTGATCATGCACACGCATAAAGGAGAAACCCAACAGCTTTGTCATATTTGGCCAACCGGGTGGACACTGTTTAAGGCACAAAGCACGTTTAAATGAAGAGCGCTCGTGCTATTTTAATCTTTTTCGCTCTCCTAACACGGCGCTACTTGTGTAGGAGTTCAACAATAAAGAGGACAGATTTCTACCTCTGCTATTCCTTCAACACCAAGTGCCTCTGACTCAGTGGATAAACAGTAGTTGCGCGAATCGAATAGGAATTAACAAGCACGGCTGTAAATAACCAGGAACCCAAAATGCCAAAGGCTTGTGGGGGTCGAAGGAATAAAATTCATCTTGTCTGTCTAATAAAAGCATTCGGGAAGCCCTGTCCTGTACGGTCACGCTGTATACGCTGGTGTTCGGTCTTTCCTTGAATGATGCTGCACAGAACACTCGGGTGTGGAAGAACACATTTATACCTGAATGCTATTGATTTGCAGGGTTACTCACCTGTCCGGTAACGTTCTCTTATCTCGCAGGAAGTGGACGACTCCGGGGCGGACATCTTCACCGTTTTGTTTCCGTCCGGCACGCCCCTCCCTGCCCGTCGCCAGCACACGCTGCAGGGCCCCGGCAGCCTGGCGTCGGTGTGTCTGGAGCTGTTCCAGGCGCAGAAACCCTTAGCGCAGGTGCGACGATCTTTAAAATTAGCACATTCCAGTAATCCTATCAAAGTAGTAAATGCATGATTTAATACGTGTCTTTTATCTCTTTTTATTTTGTCTCACAGATTGTCCTTAGGGACCTCGAACCTAAAGAGGAGCTGCATCACATTGTCACGGTGGTCACCATGAAAAGGTACTTGTTGTGGTTTTGTGCCATGAATAAGAAGCACAGCAGCAGTGGTGTTATTTCTTTACTAAAGCCCCGTGTGTGTGTCTGTGTGCTTCTTTCTCAGGGACGGTTCACTCCACGTCACTTGTACAGAGCAAGACAGCGGCAGATCGGAGGCTGTTACTATAGAAACAGCAGCAGCGGCGTCATAGGAAACCTTTTATACACTCATATTGTACTATATTAACATCTAAACCGCAGCACCTGTAATGCATGTGCTTCTGGAGAAAACCCTGGGCATTCCGAAACAATCACATGCTCCCTCGAGCGAACGTTTCCTTAAATCTGACATTTAATCTTTTTTTTTTTTTTTCGTGCATTAAAAGTCTTTTTATGTGATTTGATGCCATTTGAGCTGTAAATGTCAGAACAAATGCTGCACTGGTTTAAACAGTCCACTAATGTGCACAGCGTAAAAACACCAAGACATTTGATTGATGAAGGGCAAAGGGAAAATATGTAAAGTGTAGTCCATAATTAATGGCACCCTTTTATAAAAATGGCATACGATGATTGTGTAAAATGAGGCAAAAAGCCAACCTACGGTACTTTCTGCCAACAAACTCGATCAAGATTGTCTATTTCCCTATGAAAAGCACATGGCATGTACAGTGTTATGTACCGTATACATCACAACCTGATTTGTGAACATTTACAAATAAATGCAAGCACTCTATATAATAAACTTTTTGCAATGAATCAGACAAGACGCTCTTCCTGAGAGCCGCAGTCAGAGTTGTTTTGGTCGGATGGGATCACAATTGTTTCAGTTATGCGCACCAGGAAACACCTTTACCATTTTCCTCCCTGCATACGTTCGTCTCCAGTAGCAGCTGCAGTTTAATGTATTGTTAGTGTTCTGGTCTAAAGATAAAGTAACGTATGCGTGTGGTTTACTGATAAACCCTCGTCGTCGAGAATGAGGTTAAGACGATATTTCTGCTGGCGTTATGTGAAGACTGATGCAGGGAAAATATACGATAATATCTGTACAGAGTTTATTTGAACAAGAAACAGCAGTTAACAAGGTTTAAAACAAGATTACTATAGTGAACGTTTGACAGATAAATTGGAACAGCGAAACACATGATGGTCAGAAACTTGGTACACTTTATAAAGGTAGTGTTTAGACATGGAGGGCTACATGAGGGTTTTCATGACTGACATAGATATGTATATAAAGGCTTTTTTAACATCCAAGACAAGTGATCTGAGACACATCAGAACTACTGAGTTAGTAGCTCTAACTACATCAGATGAGGCATGTATAATGATTTTAGTCTTTTGGCTGCTCCAACTGGTCCGCACAACAACTTGGCATAGGTTTTACCCTCCCATTTCATCTGGGCTTGGGACCAGCACTGCATCCAGTGGATGGGAATTGAACCCAGATGAGAAACCTACCACTGGTGATAATGTGGCATAACGTGCCCTCTTAGATTAATAAAAAAAAAAAGTTACACGCAAAAAAAAATTTGGTTTGGTGAGCTGCTGTAATAAATGTTTTTTAGGCTTACTACCTGAAGTTAATAGTTTTCTAATAACAGCAAATTCTTAAAGCACAAGAATTTCAAAAGGACGTCTAAGAATATCGCTTACAATAATCTCAGCTGTCTTTTCCTCTCTTTCTCACTCACTCATACTGCTTTATCAGGGGGCTTTAAGCAGGGTCATGGGGGGCCTGGAGCTTATCCCAGGAGGGACTTAGGGCATGTGGCAGGGTCAAACTCACACACACTACAATCCATCGCAGGTCAAACACACACACTACGAAAAATTTGGTTAACCAATTAGCTGAACCTGGGTTTCTTTGGAATGCAAACTCTGTGCAAACAGACCCCGGGCGGGAGTCGAACCTGGACCCTGGAGGTGCAAGGCCACAGTGTTAACCACTACACCACCTTCCTCTCTCACTGTCAAAAATAAACAAAAAACATTTTTGTTACCAGAGACCTGGAAAGCCCGAATTCACCTATAAAACTGGCTGACTGTAATAGTGCTGACACTAGAGACTCCTTACATAAATGTTACATAAACATCGCCTTACAGAAAATGTCAAGTACTACATGATATCCATCGCCCATGTTCAGTGTCCTTGTGTAAACTTTTAATCCAGACACAACAATGATGTAAACCTACTCCCCAAGCTGCTGGTACAGAACATTAATCAACACATTTGGACCAATCAGAATAAAGAATTCAACACATACGTGATATAAAAAAAAAAAAAAGAAGAAAAAAATATTTCTATTTATCAATTATAAAATTTTACCATGATCAAACAAGGTATTTTGGAATGTTCAGCTTATGAGTCAGAAACTCGCTGGAATAACATTACACGTACAATAATCACTGCTTTTAAAGCATGTCTTATTATACATGGTTGTATTAAATAGTTTGTAATTTGGCACGATAATCACTTGAGCCATTGGACACTTGGATTAAACTGAACCCTGCTGATGATGTTTGGTCGTCACTTCCTCTCCAGCAGCCAACTTCCTGTACAGCTCTTTCAGCTCCTCAGGCTGCGGAGCCTTTGATCCCGGAGTCATTGGCAGATCAAAATCTGAGGACACCTGAGAATCTGAAGCTGGTTCTGTGTGGTCCATGGCATCGCACCGGTCCCGGGGAACGTCAGTCACACCTGGTTGTCTTTCAAGCGTCACCCAGTGAGAAGCGTTCTCTGCGTGTGTGGTGTTGCACTGTACAGGCATTGTGTCGAGCTGGCTGAGGCTCTCTAAAGCTGCCTCGGATACATACGTCGACTGAGAGGAAGTCATGTGACCTGACTCGGATTCGTCATCGTCGTGGTTGAAGAGCTCGGGGGACTGCGACATCATCTGATCGCTAGACAGAGTCTGGCTGTTCTGACTGTTCTCCAGCTCAGCGCTGTCATCGGTCACAACTGGCTCTGCTCTGAAAAACGTACTCCAGCTGGGTGGAGCCGGCTTTGATGGAGTGGGCGTAGCGTCCCCGGATGCCTGACATGCAGGAAGTTGTTCCTCCTTCGCTTCATCTTCACCATCATCATCATCCTCATCATCATTGGACTCTGTACAGTCCATGTAGTTGGATGTCTGAACTGAAGGCTGCAGCTGTGGTCGAATTTGTGTCTCTGTGACCACAAGATCTGTTTTTTCACTACAGTGGTGCTCTTTCTCCTCATTCGCAGCAAGCTTCTTCCTCATCGGGGCTACAGCAACTTCCCCAAACAGTTCGTCATCACTGTCGGAGCCTGGGACACAAGACACACAATGCGTAAACTCACCAAGTGGAAGGGGTGTAAAGATACACTCGGGTCATAATTCGATTCATGACACTGGCTTCACAATTTCAGTTCGATTTGATTAAACTCTCCTGACAAGCATAATGAGCTCCAGATCAGAAATAGAGCTCCAAACTCGGCTAAAATGACAGATTCCTGCACCCTTTGCTGTTTGAAAGCTACTTAAAACTTTTTTTTAAAAATCATATCATAATGTGATTGTATAACCATATAACGTATAACACTGTTGAAATCTGGACCTATCGGATGTTACAAGTGCTAATCTTACAGTACAAACGATTCACCAAAGGACGTGATTACATGACCGGTGGTTGAGCTCACTGTATGTAAGAACTCTGTGAGTTGTGCAGATTGGGACCTCTGCTGTTCAAACAGTGCAACTGCACTCTACACATAATTAACAGAATGCAGATTTCCACAAGGCGCAGTGTCACTTTTTTGCATTGCAGTAAATCATGATACAATGCATCATTGCACCTCTACCATGTGTGTGTGTGTGTGTGTGTGTATCGGTTCAGCTCACTTTTATCTGTATAGCAGCACCTTTGTAAATCAAATCCTAGATCAGGTTATTTTAAAAGCATCATTTTAATGCATACATTTAACTAATTACATATTAAATATGACTTTTTCATTATTACTGTATATTTAATTATTAGTTATATAAATTTTTTGTTGGGGTGAAGTATAAGGGCTGATATGAAAAAAAGGCTGAAATTTCCTTAAATTTGTACCTTTGTTCTGATGTTATAATCACAGCTTTGTTCCTGTAAAGAGTGATCATATGAGTTACTATGTCCTTCCTGGAAGCTCTAACCAGTCTGGTCTATTTCCCCGAACTCAATGAGGTGTTTCAATAGGTTTTTTTTTTTTGCACCATTCTGTGTCAACTCTAGAGACTGTTATGTGTGAAATTCCCAAGAGATCAGCAGATTCTAATAAAATACCTAGACCAGACCATCTGACACCAACAACCATGTGACTGTTAATGTCACAGAGATCACACCTTGTCTCACTTTGTCTCCTTTTGTTTGATTTGAACAGGAACTGAAGGCGATGCTACATGACTGGATACATGCATGAACGACCATCTGTTCATTATCAGTCAAAGTGGACTACGAGTGTCTTATAATAGATTATCCATAAATCACACAATACCCTGCTATATACCTTTAGATGAGGACTTTGTTCTGGCTCGTTTCAGCTTCCCCAGAGGCATATAGACAACCTCTGCCCATTTTGAGTGTTCTCGACGCATAAGAGTGAGTCTGGAAAAAACAAAAACAAAAAAAAAAAAACAGGATTTTGAACATGTGGATCAGGCAAGCAATCATAAGAAAACAACTAATTCAATGTGTGTACCAGGACTTACAGCTCAGTGACGTCCTCTACGGTTCGTCCCATTGGAATCACATTGGGGTAAATATTAACAGGACTGATGTAGGAGAGGAAATCCTTGATCTGATTAAAGGAGGATGGATATACAGGACACTGACTGGGTGTAATTCTTACAAACGTAATATATATAAGTATATATCTATTTTTAAATGTCCTTACCTCAGAGTACGAGGAATGAAAAGAGAAACAAGCCCTGTAGGAGCTTCCACCCATCCTGAAAAAGTCAGAGAAATTGGTTCACGCATTTTTTTTTAGCTGCCGGTGATGATCGCTCTGGAGACTAGCATCAGTGTATCAGTGTCAGTTAGACCTGATTTTTCCTCCATTGTCAGGTTTAATCTACAAAGCGATTAGTTGTTTTTAATTAAAGGGCGGGACTTCCTGTTGAATCAACTCTCTTCTCATTGTTCATTCTGAAACCGTACAACTGCAGCTTTGAAACAGATAAAGACCCTAGACACACTATACTGCAGAAGTTTACACCTCCAGGTTTTCCAGGTAAGGATAAAATATAGAAGGCGTTAAAATACACGTCAAATCAGGACTTTTGATTGTGCAGAATAACAGAGCACAGTTATGAGAGTAAAAACTGCCTTTATTTCTCTATATAATCCCCTGCTACACTAATGCACTTATCCCAGTGTTTCACTAGTTTCACTAAAGCTTTCATACCATCATGGTAGAAAGTTTTCTCAGTAGGCCAGAGCCATGATCAGGCTGTCTGGCCTCCCAGGAACTCCCAAACATGTGGAAATGGCTTGGAGTGAGGTCAGGATGTGGCAATAACTCCCAGCTGAGTTCCTGTAATGTGTAAGCGCTATTGTTGAATGATTGTGTGTACAGTTCTCACAGACAGATGCGTCTCTTCCGCACGTTGGTGAAAAGTTATCAAATGTTCAAGGATCACTCACTGAATGTTCATGAGAAAGACTACAGTGTATTTCAAACCACTTCAGGCCAGGATTGTAATTCACAGACCTTCTCACTCCCTGAAATTTCATCATGAGTCCCGGTTTGACTTGAACACCCCCCTGTAAATTGCAAGCGTATGTACAGGAAAAAAAAAGTTTTAACAAATGTTTTGTGACGACTCATGCTCGGAACTTTATAGACCTAATGTAAAAAAGTCACCGCGTGGCATCCAGATCCAGTGGAGTCACAATAACGTACAATAGTGTTTCATTTTGTAGCAAACAGTTAATAAGAAAACCTAAGAAGTACCAAATTTATTTATACAGTATATACAGATAATATTTACTGTACTTGACAATGACGTTAGTCTTCCTGGTCCGTTCTCCAAACCACATGGTAGAAGGTTTGATGCTGATGATGCGCAGTGGTGTTCCATCCGGAGCTGAAGAGCCACACGGCAGCCTGTTTGCCCTGAACAACTCATCATCCTGTCACAAACAGGAAATAAATCCACTGAAAGTACAGCTGCGGAGTGATGCACATCAGCAGTACAGGAAGTCAGAAGTGTAACATGCCTTAGGATGCCTGCAAGCGTGGATCTGTGTTGCTCTGTTTGTGGTCACATGATCCACGATTTCCGGCATTTGTCTGTACATATTCAAGCTGTTCACGTGGACCTACGACGAAACCAAAAAGAGAGATCTGAATAATGATTTAAAATATAAACTTAATCCATGGCTTCGTTCTCCTTGATTATCAGTACCTGTAAATTAAATTCCTGCCCCAGGTTGGTGAAGAGGTATTCATACCCGTACGCTGCTTTGCAGTTCAACCAAACCACATGGTACGGACTCAGACAGATCCAGTCTTTAACCAACTTCCTGATACCAGCCAGACAGGCCTCCTGAAGTCACACCGACAATCTCATTACACTCACAGAACTCGAGACACCGATAGAACGTTATTAATAAAGCAATACCACCAAATAGATATCGATGAAAGAAAAGTATGTGCACCCATAAAATGAAAACTATCATATTTTTTTTATTGTAGCAACAAAACATTTAGTGTTTAGATGGTACGTAATAATCTTATACAGTACATCAGTGTTTTTAAATTCTCAAATCTGATTAGTAAGGTTTTTATTTTTATTGTATCTTCAACTTCATGACAGAGAGTAAAAGATTTTTATAGCTCTTATAACATAATCAGTAAAAGGAACTCATTTCGAAGCAGTTCCACAACATTAAGCGCGTCTATTATTACGAGGGGTGTTTAAGTCAAACCAAGACTAATAATGAGACATAGTCAGGAGAGTGAAACCCCCTTTATTTCTCTCTTTATTTCTGCTGCACTAATGCACTTATCACAGCGTTTCACTAGTGCTTGGATACCATCAGGATAGAAAGTCTTTGGAATTTCTGCTTCACATCTGAAATGCTGGCCTTCCAGGAACTCCTTTAATCACCTAAACATGTGGAAATGCCCTGGAGCAAGATCAGGACTATACAGGGGATTTGGTATATATTTGGCAATAACTCCCAGCCGAGTTCCTGCAATGTGCAAGTGGTGTTGGTGAATAATTGTGTGTACAGTTCCCACAGAAAGATGCGTCTCCTCCACAAGTTGACAGCGATTTATCCGTTGATTTTCAAGGCTTAGACGTTCCACTTGCTGAATGTTCTTGAGAACGACTGCAGGGGGCTCTGAGCCACCTCGGCCGGGATCATCATTCACGAATGTACAGACGTACTGTGCTTAAAAGTCTTCTGTAAATGTGAATTATTTTTACTCTTTCCATCCATACATCCATCTATGAACCTCTTTAGTCCACCTAGGGACCATGGAGGCAAATGGTGACCACTGTATTTATTCCCATTTTGTATAAACCGTGGTAGGACCTCTGGTCAACATTCACACACATTCACTCACTACGGGCAACTTGAGAATGCCAATTAGCCTAATCTGCATGTCTTTGGACTTTGGAAGGAAACCAGAGAATCTGGAGGAAATGCACCAAGCACGGGGAGAACATGCAAACTCCAGGCACACAGACCCGACGCGGGAATCAAACCTAGGACCTGGAGACACAAGGCGACAGTGCTAACCACTAAACCACTGTGCTGGCTTTTATGACTTCATTCACTAGAAATTTCATCAAAAGTCCCGGTTTGACTTGAACACCGGTTTGACTTTGTAGTTCAGTAATAAAATTGTAATTGTTCGCTTTTTTTTTTTTTTTTTTAACACATTTCAAGACATTATTGAATAATAACAGTAACTCTATTTTATCATACCATATTATCGGTGACTATTGTTCTGGAAATCTGTCTAATTATTATACAATTATAATATACAGTATGTATACTATTAGTTATTTAAGAATATCTCCCTTTCTAAATTATATATATAAAATATATATAATATATATATATAATAACACCTTGTTTATAATTGCTATAATTGCCTTAGTTAGTAATATTTCCCCCTGCAGGTTATCAGTCGTAACTCATCCTGATGTCACACACACCTTATTCTTTTTTCAGATTCTTTTTTAAATCATTTGCATTGTTCTCTCACAGCAAGAAACCGCTAAACTGAATGTTTTGTTCCCCATAAAATTCTGTTTTTATATTAGTACTTTTTATATTGTTATTCAGAAAACTTGTGGGGTTTTTGTTGTCCCCTGTAGAACTGTGATATATGACCAGATCAGAAACACTCACCCTGCTGGGGATCTGGTAGAAACTGGGGTCGTAGAACGTGCTGTCCACATACACACTCTGAATGTCTTTCACTCTGTAACAAAGAGGATCAGATTAAACCTGTGAGAAACACAGGGCTCCACCCATCGCTTTACACAGACGCTTAAATACAGAAGAAGAAGGCGTTTCTTGCTCAAGAGTCCAACAGTGGCAGAGCTGGGGATTGAACTGCTGACCTTCTGATTAGTAACTCAGAGCCTTAACCCACTGAGCCCCATATAATATAATGTGATGATCAGGTTGTTACATAAACAACCAATTTTTGTTATTCTATCTTTAGACACTTGCAGCCTGTCGCAGTAAAACATCTGTTTTCATTCATTTAATCAATTCTACATCATATAATTAAATTTAACATGAACAAGAAACTTTTGCACAGTTCTGTACTGCACAGTATGCAGCATGAGGATGTGAAAATGGGTCAAAATAAACTACATAATGCTATACACCTGTTTCCAGAGTGCAGGTGCTCCATCCTTGCTGCATCTCCAGCAGCCAGTCGGAAATCTCCAGTGTACAGCACGGTGCCTTGAGCTCCCTCAAAGAGAAACCTGCAGGAAGACAAGGCCAAGTGTACACAATTATAAACAACATTTACCCGCGACAGTATATTTATTAAATGTTAATACTGATGAAGGAAAATATACGCAGTTTTGAGTCCTTCCTAATGAGTGTGTATGTATTTTGGTATTTTTCTTCACCAGAGAAAATAAATAATCAGTTAACAGCTTACATGACTGATCCAGGGCAATGCCCAGCTGGCAACAACGTCACAACGACATCTTCCACCTGGGAATACAAGATAAACTTTAAATGAATGATACGCAGTGTGATTAATTTACATTCTGCATTGATATTTCGCCCAAACACATCTCAGCCATGAGCTTCAGTGCACGTCTCGTGTCTGAAACAGCTCCTACTTCCTGTTCCCTACACACTGCTGTATGTACAGTAACAGATTGGGATCTACAGTATGATTCTGCATAGCATTATGTACTGCATACTGTCGATTACGCAGGTAGAGAAGGAACGCATGCTGTACCTCTCCTGTAACTTCATCAATGAGGGAGATATGTGTCGGACTGTCCAACTCAAGAGCAACCTGGAATTAGACATTTTCAGAATGTAGGCATGTCTGTGAATTAAATATATTTAATTCAATTAAAAAACAGCATTTATAAAACTATTACTTACAATGCGGTCTTCCCATAAGGCATATTTCGGATTGTTGAGGAGAAGCTCCTTCGTGACAAACGAGCAGTACAACTTCACAGTTAAACTACAACAACAAAAAGATGGGATATTGATTCAGTAAAGATTAAAACATTTAGTGTGCTGTTATACAAAAATAACCCATAACTACACAGTGTAAAGTTGCCTGACGCCAAGCTGACTTACTGTTACACTCCTAAAGTAGATCTGACAACAGGAACAATTTTAATTTATTGAAGAATGACGTGCTTTTTAATCATTTATGATTAATGTAATGCTGTGTTCTCTCACTAGCGTCTCTTTTTTTCTGCTCCTTTTGGAGATTCAATTTGCAAAGAAATTGAAACAATAAGTAAAATTCAAAGCCAAGGGTCATAGCCATAGCGCTCACCTTCATACATTTCAAGAAGGGCAGCAAAACCCACTTCTCTCCAGGAAAAACATCAGGGAAAGACTGATATTCTGCAAAAGGTACAGGGGTTGGACTGCTGAGGACTGGGGTAAGTCATTTACTCTAATGAATCTCCTTTATGATTGTTTGGGGCATCCGTAAAAAAGCTTGTCCGGAAAAGAAAAGCTCAGCACTATGCATGTGTGGAGTTGCTTCTCAGCCAAGGAAGTGACTTTGTAAAAAATAATATTTGTGTCATTCTCAAAACTGTTGGCCACAATTGTTTACAGTAAAACCTCGGATTGCGAGTAACGCGGTTACACAAGACGAGCAAAGATTTTTAATAAATTCTGACTTAAAAAACGAACAAGTCTAGGTTTACGAGTACCGAGTATCATGTATCATGCATGCGCTTCTTGTTTTGACGACGAGCGTCACATGATCACAACTGAGCCAATGTTTTTTCTCTCTCTTGCGCTGCGGAAGTGGATAATCGTCTTCCCTGCTGGGTCTTAGTGCTCGTCTCTCACTGGTATAATCAACATCTGTGCACGCATTTTCTTCCTCAGCCTGACTCTCTCTCTCTCTTGCCTTTAGTGTGTGTGTGTTTGTGAACCAGCACGCTGTCAAATTACGCGCGCGCACACACATAACAACAGACCCAAACACACACTCACACACACACACACACACACACACACACACAGCGCCTACGCGCATAAACGGAAACACTTATCTGTCTGGATTTATTTTTACTTT
>JAOTRS010000015.1:12548557-12564165 GCA_028565755.1 Dinotopterus cunningtoni | reverse complement strand
TTCCAAGTCAAAATTTATTAAAAATCTTTGCTCGTCTTGCGGAACACTCGCAAACCGCGTTACTCGCAATCCGAGGTCCCACTGTACTGATTGTTTTATAGCAATTAATTGCATAAAATAATTATAACAATTGATTAAAATATTTTTTTAATTTTTTTATTTTATTTATTTATTTTTTTAGAACAGAACAAAAAAATTATTTTTGTCTATTTGAGCCCAGTACCTTAGAAACCTCTTGCAATCTGAGAAATCAAAATCTCGACACTGAGTCTAAACACCTGACTTTATTACTGAGGTTTTGAGCATACGGTCTGAGGAATAGTGTTTGATGCTTGCTCTAACCCGTATGACACGTGTCCTTCATCAGCCTGCAGCGGTCCTTCACCGATGATGCGCTGCGTCCGAGAGCTGATCCGATGGTGGCCCAGTCGTTTCCGTGCTTCTGCCTGAGTCTGATCAAATAAACACCAACGTGTATTTAAAAACAAGCTCCTCGTTAAATCCTAACGCTTTACGTAGGCTGAGCGTAAGAAACAGGCACTTACTCTTTTAGCTTTTCGATTTCCTCTTGCGTGTATCTGGAAAGAATAAAAACACTCAGTATCGGTGCAGACATGTGAGGGATGGACTTAAACCTAGCGTTCATCCCTACCGCGCGTCAGGGTACTCACTTGCCTACATGGTTGCGATTGTCATACATGCGCAACACACGTCTGTAAACTGCGAACAGGGGACGGTTCAAACCCCAGGCGATGCTACGGTAAAAATCCTTCCGCTCTTCTTTTGACATCTCAAAGATGATCTCGGAAGGGTCCTGAATCCCCCGGTTCTGTAGGCAGAGGAAACGTGAGACGAAATATCACAAAATGTCCACTACATATGAACTGCAGATTATGATTTGTTTGTTTATTTAACCAGTTATGTTGCTCAGCGACTGGCGGAGCTGGCGACTAACAGTGTAATTCCCAGGGGTGAAAGTAGTTTTAAATTCTTACTGGTCCTGCGTAGCCAAAAAGATGAGGAGAATAAACCATGGAGGTGGTGGACAGTCCTCTTATAAAGTTATTTCCTATAAAATTTCTCTTTATATTTCCACCTATTCAGATTTAGAATTATCTAATTATGTTAACTTCCAGATCCTGGGAATGAATCCGAAATAGCACTAAATGAAAAGCTAGTGCACTAGGGTGAACAATCACTTGTCCCACACACCAAGTAGTGCCCTTGGTTAGGTTTAGAGAAGGATTTGGGATACAGCCTGGTTTTAGAAGCTACTTTCACACACAGTTAGTGTAATTAAACACTGTAGAACACCTGGGACGAGGAGTGATACATACAGTTAAACGTCCCAGTGATGTTAGCGTCCATTACCAAGCCTCTCGTCCAATCAGATTACTCAGTCGGAAATAACTGACTGATTACTCCCTAACTGATTCGTGTTCTTAAAGAGGTGAGCTTACCTTGAGGTAGTTTTCAATGTTATTCATTAATATATCAATCTCCTCCTTCGACCACATCCCCTGTTTCCATTTGTGACCTAAACAAAAAGTGACAAAAAGTTGTAAATCCTGTATTATGTTAGTAAGTTTCACTATGGTACAAGTTTTTTTTCCCCTCCGTGCACCTTTGTTCACTAATGTGTTCTTGTCCTCTTTCGTCGTAAACCAGGCCTGGCTGACTGCCGTCACGTCAGAGGTTTTCCGTGAGGAGGATAACTTCTCATCCTGTTAACGTTACAGACACATCAGATACACGAAGTCTTCAATGCCTAAGCACGCCCGACCAAACTACATGACTCAGGCTTAACACCCACGTATGAATACCTTCGACTGATCTGCGCTCTCCTGATCCAGATCGTCTTTCATTTCAGTAGCAGTCATCGTCACCTCGAAGCTCTCCTCACGCTCTGAAACTGATCCGTGAAATGAAAGGATTAAACTGGCCGTAAAGCCTTTATTTATGTCTGGTTTTTTTTTGTTGTTTTTTTAACTGCGAGGACTCACGTGGAAGTGCGACCACAGAGTAAGCGGACTGCGCGGAGACGGGGTCGTCTGTCTCCTCACTGGACAATCGCAACCGTTTATGAACAGGTTCGAGTTCCTCGTCCGACCCCATCGGCCCTTCATCTGCGAAAACCATTTCAAAAGTCATTTCAAAAGCCCTAAAACTAATTAAGTCATATCCAATCTTTCCCCGTCACTAGGGGGGTCTCACATTAAGGCTACTACTGCCAGTCAGGGAGGGCCAAAAACTATTACGCGTTTCCTCTGAACCATGTGACGCCAGCCAACCTCATCTTTTCAAGCTGCTCGCTCATGCACAGTCAGGGGCGGCGTAACACACTCGGAGGACAGCGCTATCCGCTCCTTCTGCTTGTGTGAGCCCATGATTGGCGGTAGAAGTGGTTATTAATGTGAGAGCGCTAAGTGCCTCCCATCCCACCCCGTGAAAAAAGCTCGACCAATCAGCTCTCTCTAGGCCCTCGGCTAGAGCATGAGTAATTATATATATTTTTAAAAACAGACTATATTACACAATTTTATAGTTTACATTAAGTAAAGTCTTAACTGCAACCACTGTAAGGGCATAGTGCTATCCACTACACCTATAATATAATTTATATATATTCAAAAATTAACACTTACAAGGAAAATCTTTGTAATTATTGTAATTAAACTGTTTTTATAAATTAATTGTAAAATTAACTTAATATCTACAATATCCACTAAAACAAAGAAAAGCATTGTGACCCAGTTTATCATTAAACTGTTATACTGTAATATCATCACCAGGCCCTTCTCTTGAGACGAATCCTCACTTTTGAGTCAAATCCAGCATTAAAAACTTTTCTTGAAAAAAAAAAAAACATCCATTGGAAATATGTGGTTTTAAAATATTTGAACATTTAAAAAAGAAAGTAAATGTTTAATATCTTTAATATTTATAAATTGATTCTTTATTATTATAATTTTTCCTCATTTCTAGTCTCATCTACTGAAGCAGACGACACTGATGCATCTGGTTTATCTACCCGTGGTGTCCATGTCAGCTCGAGTGGACACCGTCTTCAAAGCAAAAAGGGGACTAATGAAATAAGAAACTCTGAAATCCATTGTAAAGTTTTCACTTTTCACTCAAGTTGTAATCAATTATATAATTTTGCACTACTGCTGTCTGACTTCTGACACCGCCCCCAAAGAATCTGTGTGTTCATTCACATAAGCACACACACACACACACACACACACACACAAACTGACCGTTCTGAGAGCAGTGCAGGATGATGGTACCGTCGGTGTCCTGTGTAAAAGTGACAGAACTGACAGAGTCCAAAGCCACGGTGCCGGAGACATCTCCTGCGTTCATGCTCAGCCTGAGAGACAGCAAGAAAAACAAACACTGGACTTTGAATACGATGTGTACCTGGAGTGACATCAGATTTTATCGTATTTTATTCTGTGAACCTGTTACGTTCATGTCCACAAGAGAAATAGTCTTAAAGCACATCGCCATCACGGTTCACTTTAACAGCAGATGTAAGTTACGGGTCTGTTTCAGATATCAGACAGGACTCAAAGCTCTGATGTGTTTTCATTTAGCTGAGGATTTTACTCAAAGTGATTTACAGCTGAGACTTTGAAACCATATTCCATTACTTATATTGCTATTGCAAAAAAAAAACTGAAATGAAGTGGATAAATCGCTGTCGCATTCACCCAGTCTATTCTACAAGTGGTGTATAAAACATTAAGGAAAAGGAAATAAGGAAAAATGTATTCTAGTCCAGTAGATGTAAATGAAAATATATATTGCAAAAATTTGTTTTGAGTCAAGGTGGCACAGTGGCTTAGTGGTTAGCACTGTCGCCTTGCACCTCCAGGGTCCGGGTTTGATTCCCGCCTCGAGTCTGTGTGCATGGGGTTTTGCCCTGTGCTTGGTGGGTTTCCACTGGTTACTCTGGTTTCCTCCCACAGTGCAAAGACATGCAGATCAGGCTTGGAGTTCCCAAATTATCTGTAGTGTGTGAATGAGTGCGTGTATGTGTGGGAGCCCTGTGATAAATAGGCAACCTGACTCATGCCCCAAGTCTCCTGGAATAGCGCCACCCTGTATTCAGGATAATAAGCAGTATAGACGCTGAGTGAGTGAGTCAGTGAGGTGATAAAGGAATTGATTTCTTACAGGATTACAGGAATCGATTTCTTCCCTCATCTCTACTACAGACTGTCAAAATTATTTTAAAAAACTACATTTATAATGGACAAAAATTTACTACATTTTAAATTTTCAGCTCTTGATCTACTGTAGACACATTAAAATTTGTTTATAGATAATAATAATAATAAACTAAATAAACTTTAGTACTACACTTTGTCAAAACAATTCAACAACACATTGCAGGTAAAATAACATCATAATAATTTAAAATCTTTGGTAGATCGAACTAAAATAAACCTTGCTACACATACTGTCAAAACAGTTTATTAAATTTAAAATGCTACCAGTAATAATGACAACAATAAATATAGTTGCAAGCAACGATGATGGGCCCAAGCACCCTGTGCCATCGCCACCCCGGGGGCACCGCACAACCTGTGTCTTATTTCAGTGTGTTAAAACCTCGAAAAAGTCATCGCCACCTGGTTGAACCGCACAACTGGCACACACACACACACTATACAGGGCTAATGTCAGTTTAGGCCCTAAATATTAGTTGAGTGCGTTAGTGTGTGTGTGTGTGTGTGTGTGTCTGTGAGAGTGAAGGAGAGGTGTGTGTGTTTGTGCATGTTTGTGTGTGTGGTGTGTAAGTCTGTGTTAACATTAGTGATGTGTGTTAGGATGTGTGTGTGTGAGACATGTGACTTGTCAGTGTGTGTGGGTGTGGTTGTTTCTGCGTGCAGGTGTGTAAGACAGAGATGTGAGTGTTAAAATTTGTGATGTGTGATATACATGTGTAAGAGTGTGTTTGTGTATATGTCCGTGTGTGCGTCTGTGTGAGTGTGAGAGTGTTAACATTGTGATGTGTGTTTGTGCGTCGTGAGAGACCTATGTGTGTGTGTTTGCGCGTGTGAGTGTTAACATTTGTAATGTGTGTGTATGTATGTGTGCATGTGTGTGATGAATGAGTGTGTTAGTGTGATGCTTTTCTTCCAGCATCTGCGGCCTATTGTGCACACGTACACATCACAAATGTTAACACTCACGCATGCACACACACACACACACACAATGACGTTACTCAATGTCACTGAATGTGATGTCACTGAATTCAAATCAAATTCAAATTTTATTTGTCACATACACAGTCATACACAGTACGATATGCAGTGAAATGCTTATACGGCCGCCTGTGAGCTTTAAATTTTTTAAAAACAATTAACAAGAAATAAGAAAGAGAAAAAGAAAAGAAACAAGAAATAAATAGCTTAACTATAAGAAAGCAGAACAAAATATAAAAATTTTCAAAAATATATAAGAAATATAAAGTATATAAGAAATACAAAACCTATCTGTACAAGACAAAATAAATTTAAATGCAAATAAAAGGTGGAAATGAAGTGTGCAAATGTGCAATGTGTGTGCAAATGAATATAACGTCACTCAATATAAAGCCACACAGAAAGTTATTCATCATTTTTCGCTGTAAGTTTAAGACATTATCACGGCTGACCCGTTTGAGATATCAAAAATCCCTCCGCAATTTTGCATCCTCACGGTCTTTAGATCACATCGGCCCGATTCGGTGATGATCGTATAAATTCCCTAGGAGGAGTATAACAAAATCCATCGGGTGCGAAAGTTGTTCAGCTCAATGAGCTCTAAATGTGTACCGAGTTTCGTGTGCCTACATGAACGTGTGTATGAGCTATGCAGCAAAATCTGGTGTGAGGCCCCTGGGGGCCCCGCGACTCTCAGGCATCCTAATGACAGCAGATTCCAACCTGTCTGCCAACTGTCATGAGTTTTCGAGTATGTCCAGACACCCAAAAAGCCCAAAGGGTGGGAAAAAAATAATAATCCTTAGGTGGGCCCTAATAATAATAATGACAACAGGTTCATAGATAAAGTTCACATCTTCAGTGCAAAGGTTGTCCTAGGAAACATTTAGATGTTAGTGATGTGAATTAATGATCAGCTGCAACATTCATGAATCATTATTCTAGTTTTAATGCAGTGAAGTTGTAGTGATTGAGGAGCTCAGTGCCAGTGTCCATGGAGAGGTTCAGTGTGTGTGTGTGTGTGTGTGTAGGAGAGGATCAGTGTGTCAGTATCTGCAGAAGCAAAGAAAAAGAAAAGCCCAGACGCCATGTTCGCTGTGAAACTCAGCTCTACACCGCCGGTGATTTCCACCTGTGTTAATCCTCTCAGATTACATTTCAGAAACGCGCGGCACGCGGCACGCGGCGCGAGCTCTCCGAGGACCCATTAGAATGTTTGATTTTGCTACTTACTTCCTGTTTTGGGTCCGGGCACTTCGCAGGGACCAGGATGATCCAAATACCAGGATGGAGGAAAAAAGGAGCCTCTTTTCACAGACCGGAAACGACCTGTCGTCACTTCCGGTATAAACAGCATCGATTTGACGGAAATCCGAACGATAGTGATTAATAAAATAACCTTAAATATAATCGTTTTTATTTTATATTTGTTATATAATTTATATATCTTTACATAAATTTATTTTTAACAAATATACCTTTCACTCATGGCCGACCGGATTTTGTGTTTACATTTTTAAACCCTTTTTTTAAAAAAAAAAAAAACAGCACCACCTTGTGGCAATAGTGAGCAAAGCTTACTAATAAATGATTACTGACATTCGTTTTTTTTTACCTGTACTTTCCATTATTTGTTAGATATATATATAATTCACATTTATAATAGTCTGATTTTTATTCTTCTTGAACAATATTATACATCATATACATGCATCATACACCGTATGCAATATATTATACCTGTATACCTTAAACTATCCACAATGCACCATTCATCATACATTGTACACCATGCACTATACATCATACACTACACACTTTCCACCATACACTATGCACCATATACCATACGTTATACACACTATACATCATATGCAATACACTACCCCTATATATTGTATACTACACACAATGCACCATACATCATACACTATACAATATACACCATAGACAGTACACCATACATTTTACACTTAACACTATATATTATACACCATACATTATACACTATACATTGTACACCCTGCACTATACACTATACACAACAAACTATAAAGCATACACCAAACACTATACATTGTACACCCGGCACTATACACTATACACAACATACTTTAGACCATACACCAAACACTATACACTCTGCTATACACTATCCACAACATACTTTACAGCATACACCAAACACCATGCATTATACGCAATACAATACATATTATACACCATGGTGCACATCATACACCATTCACAGTATAAACCAAACAACATATATTATACACTATACACCATACCCCCATCCTTATTTAATCAGCCATCTAATTCAATTATTATTAGCCATTTTTCTTTGTCATTTCAACATGGCAAAATTTTTACAATGTTTTCCACTGAACACAGCCAAACATGGCACACTCTAATATTTAATTGAACCACCTTTAGCTTTGGTTAAACCATGAATTCACAGTGGCATTGTTTCTTGTGAGATCTTGTATTAGTAAAGGGAGAGTCTAACAACTCCAACAAGCCTTTTCCAGCAAATCCTAAAGACTTTCAGTGGGGTAAGGTCAAGATTTTGGGGTGGCCAATTCACATGTGAAAATGATTCCTCATGTTCCCAGAACCATCCCAGGAGACTTACAGTATAGCACAAGGTGCACACAAGCACACACTATGGGCAATTTGGAAACACAGATTAACCTAATCCTAATTAACCTAATCTGCATGTCTTTGGACTGTGGGAGAAAACCGTAGTACCCGGAGGAAACCCACCACGTACTGGGAGAACATGCAAACTCTATACACAAAGGCCCAAAGTGGAGATCGAATCCTTGACTCTGGAGGTGCGAGGCCACAGTGCTAACCACTATTTCACTGTGTCACCTATGACGGTCATTATAGGAAAAACTTATAATACTACTATACTAATCATTAAAGTGGTTGGAGTTTATTTTGAAACCATGCAGCAGTATGGGAGTGTCAGTTTATCGAAGCACATTATTACTGTGTTATTATTCTTATTCTTGTTGTTGTTATTGTTGCTCCTTTCTCCTGCTATTATTATTATTAGTAGTAGTAGTAGTCCTTTAGGGTCTGGGTTTAATTCCAGCCTCGTCGTGTGTGTACCCTGCCTGGTGCCCTAAGTCTCCTGGGATATACAGGATAAAGTGATATAGATGATGAGAGACTGAGTGAGTGAGTAGTAGTAGTAATACTTTTTCTAGCTATTGATAAAAACATGATTTTAGCAACTTATATATATTAATTATTACTTGATTATTATTATTATTATTATTATTATTATCCCATAAGGATCTGACAGATCAGACATTAGTAATTGTAAAAAAAAGTTTCTGTCCTAGCCCTGCAGGACACACACACACACACACACACACTCACACACTGCTTAGTGTTGGGATCTCCGCCATTAGCAGCGCGCGACATTAGAATGAATGTGACGTCAGAGGCGCTGCCAGTCAAAGGCGCACGAGCGCAGCGAAGAGGAACAGCCGCGCGTTCGCGACTCAAGCTGCGCGACCGCACACACACACACACACACACACACACAGGGAGACAGCTCATGGCGTGTTAGTCGTCCCCGCTCTGTTTCCCCTTGGAAAGATGGAGAAAAGGACGAGATGCGCGACGTGGTGCGGACTCGCGCGCTGCGTGTCGGTGCTTCTCCTGTGCGCTCTCGCGCGGGCGCGCGCCTCAGCCAACCTGCCACCGTGCCGAGAGGTAAGAGGGGCAACAATGGACACCGAGTCCGTCTGCGTGCTTTATTTATTTGTTTGTTTATTTATTTCGTTTTATTCATATGTTAACAGGAAATTGCATTCTGTCGGAGAAGAAATAAAACGCACGTCTTTAATTGGGGGTTGATGAAATAAGTAATTAAACCCATGGCCTTAATATAAATTAGGACGTGACGTCGGGTCAGCGCGAGCTTTGGATGTAGTCAAAAATATGACATAAAAATATCAAGCGTGTCGTCTCTTTTCTGAAGCATTACATCCTTATAAGCACTCAGTAAATCACTGTTTCTTTGCTTTCCTCTTGGTTGCTATATAATAAATAGTCTTTCCATCCTGTAGGCTGTACAAACCAAAGGTTCCTATAATATGATGACGCACCACGCAGCTGACCAATCAGATCAAAGCGCTCTGCTCCGCTGCTCCCTTTCATGTCTGCTCTGTTCAGATGCGATAAACAGGCCAAACCTCCGTATCATGTTTATTCCTGATCTGATTTTAACACTCCACAGTAGTGCAAAAGGACCTGTTAGTAAAAGCAGATTACACACACACCTCCGGTGTCCATTGTGTGACTGATCTGGCTGGTGTCTTGGTATCTTCTGTCACACCTACAGGACAGGAATAGCTTCTCTTAGACACCAGGGTTGTCCACGCTTTAATTTCATGTTTCTCTCACCAGCACAAGGCTTCGGAAAACTGTTTGCTAATTTAAACAGATTTTAATATAGGACTCTGTCCTGAGGGTTTAGTTCATCAAACTACAATCCTGAACATTTTTAGTAACCCTTGCTTGTGCTTAGACCTTATGTGCACCAATCCATCGTAGGGCACACACTCACACATACAAACGCACAATCACACACTATCCACATGTGTGAGGAAACCCACCAGGCACATAGAGAACATGCAAACTCCACACAAACAGACCCGTGGTAGGAATCGAACCTGGACCCTGAAGGTGCAAAGTAACCACCAAACCACTGTGCCACCTAGTCTGTTGGGTATTTTTCATTACTCCTGTAAAACGTGAGGTGAGAAGAACTTGCTTTTGTGTGAAGAAGGTGTTTGTGTGGTACTGTATGTTAATGTCACAAGGGGACATTATTGTTGGTAGTTACATTTGACACATATAAACTGTTTGGTTTAAGGGGGGCGGCAAGTTGGATTAGTACCTCATTTTGCGCCTCCAGGACCCGGGTTCGATTTCTGGTCAGGTTCAGTTCCTGCCTCTGTGTGCCTCTGCTTTCCTCTGGTGTTCCCAAATTGCCCAAAGTGTGTGTGTGTATGTGAGTGTGCCCTGCAATGAATTGGCACCCCGTTCATGGTGTACCCGCCTTGTGCCCTAAGTCTCTTGGGATAGGCTCCAGGCCCCCCCGTGACCCTGGATTAAGCGGTATAGACGATGAGGATTGCCCAAATTGTTTAGATTTATTTCTTGCTGTATCCTTCGCACTTCAATACACTTACTGGCTGAGCCTGAACTGGGAGAGATGGACAATCACACACGCGCTGAAGATCCCTGTTTATTATCAGCAAAGAGAGCGTATTTAAGCTTTTGGCAAGGTGTCCTGTGTCACTTATTTTATGATCACAGAGGCATGGGAACCTTCACATCATATTACAGAACCTTACACCAACATTATGGATAATGGTCACGTTTCACAGTGACCCCGTAAAAAGCAAAACCTCAAGAGCTTCTTTTCTCATTTAGTATTTTTCCACTTGCATGCTAATCAGAAATCAGGAGCAGAATAAATAGAGACAGTGTCCCAGAATGCAGTGCATCTGTATGACACAGCAGCACTGAGTTACGTCAGAGACTTGGCTCAGCTTGTTAGTGATCACTGGACTGATGAGAGTGATGGTGTTATTGATAGTGTTAGCATGAGAAGGTAAGAGCTTGATAGAATACTTTGTACTAAAGCTCTGCTGTAGCGATCACTTTAGGTAGAAATGAAACGGAGCAAGGGGGTAAATCCGACTGGCGTTATTATCGACTGTCGAACAGCACTGTGGGTAAGTTAAAGTAAACATGGACTAACTTGACAGTGAAAGAAGTGTGGAAGGACTAAATAAATTAAAGTTGTAAAGATTAATATTGCGTGGCACTGGCATCTTTATTATACCCAAATGATGGCGTGCTATGATTAATGTGTCTATCCCCATGCCCTTTTACATAAACCAAAATTACAGGAGCTTTGCTTTACTGTGCTCTCATTCTAGTTTTACACACACACACACTCATGGATGGGGGCTGGTGTAACAGCAGCAGGTGCACTGCTGAGTTAAGTGCCTCCATCTTTTCAGTGTTATAATAGCGTGCTGTAACTGAGCACTCCCTGGAGAGCAGCACCTGCCTCGGAGTCAAATAAACTGTGTAGCTCTTTAGAAAGCCATTAACAGACATATTACAGTTTACTTTAGTTATACACTGACACACATTGTACACTTTGCCTACAATCATTTGCTAGGAATAATAATAAAAAGAAGAATTTTTTATCTTCAGACTTCTGTTTTCTTTTCACACAGACATTACGATCATCTGGTTATCGCAAGACATTTCATTTGAAACTTTTGGGTTCACGGATAAAAACCAGTAAGAAGCTAATTATGAAACGAATGAGGTGGCCGTGCATCGAAGATTACAATCAATGCTTTTCTTCCACAAGGGTGATCTTTAAAGTATAATTTGCGTACCTCAGTGAAATTTCAAAGAAAGTCCGGTTTCAGTATGCATAATGCATAGAACTTGCATGAGCTACAAATCAGGCTAAAAATATATAGAGCCTAACATGCATGCACACGTGATCTATCTGCATCTTGAAGTCTTTGAGGTCACAACGTTCCGTGTGGTTGAAGATAAAATGCAGAACAGGAGCTTACGATCCCGGGTGAGGCGAGTCCATCAGGTGTGTCAGTGGCCTTTTGTTTGGAAGTGCTTTTGAGGCCTTGGAACAGCAGAAGGTATTTTCAGTGTGTGCTTTAGATGAGAGAACACTGATTAGCATGACAGAGCGCACAGGCTTATCTGTCTGTCTCCACAGAGAGAGAGAGAGAGAGAGAGAGAAGGAGAGAGAGATGTTTATGGCAGCCAGGCCGTCTGTCACCTCATTATTTTGGACTGTTATCAGTATATTCCAGGCTCCAATTCATTACTATTCACACACTGCTGGACAGAAGTAAGCGACTGTCATGACAACAGTCACGAGGCTCCCTGTTGTCTCTCCGGCAACTACAGTATTCCGGAAACGGCTCATGTCTATCACAAAGTACATGTCTGTGTAGAATTCTCAGTCGCGCTTTATTAATTCATAAGCACTGTCGAAAGTGTTTAATATTGTACACGGGTTGCTAACTATATAATAAAAGAAAGGTTTTGTCCGTACATCGGTTAAAACTCGCTCTTTCAGTGATATCATTACAATTTTTATACATTGGAGGACCCGAAACCAGTCTTGGAGAAATGTCTGTCTGTATGTCTGTCCAGCCAGATTTTCTCACCGCAGGCTGGACAGAATTTATTGAAACTGCCAATCATTAGGTATTTGCCTGAAGTTAAACCCGCGCCATAAATGAAATCAAAATGTTGATTAGAAGGGAAGTTATGAGCAGTTATGTGCCAGATTACAAACCACAACTTTAGACTGTGCATGCATCTTAAATCAACTGCTGGACAGGATTAACCTGCTAACCCAAGTTTAACCTGCACCATAAGTACCAAAACCCGGTACCAATACGGCACCAGCACCTATATAACCGGTATGTACTAGAACTGAATCAGAGTGAAAAATTATTTCCCGACTGAGAAAATGCTCGTGAACGTGAGTCAGAAAGCTCTAATATTACTGTATAATCCAACTAATGTTTGTAGTAGTGTGAGTGTGTATGATATGGGCGCCGGCCGCATGAATGCCACGCGAGAAGGCAGTAATTACACTTGCTCTGGCGGCAGCTCGCTAAGCTAAACACGCTTAAATTAAAATGCCTAAAGCTAAACGTTCTAAAGTGTGGCTGTATTTCACAACACCATTGTGATTCCAACACCATGACATGCAACAAATGTCTTTTAACGATTGCATGTCCAGTACAGTAAGGGTGGAAACACACCAAACGTAATGAAACATGTGAGGACACACAGGATGAAGTTAAAAGCAGAGGGATGCAGCGTGTTTAACAGTTTGTGGACATCAGCTGGCAGTGTGTGCGTCCTGACCCCAGTCACACCAACGCTAATGAAGTCAGGAGAGGTGTCACAGATAAAGCAAATACTTAATATTTCTGCAAAAGAATTGCTGAAACTTGATGCTGGTTAGTAACATAACAAGAATACCAACTACTTTGCTGTTATTGGTGTTTCATTATTGTAGTTGGGTTAGGTAGTATGTAAATTAGTTGTGTTTTGTATCTACTTATATTCATGTATACTTGAAATATATTGTTTATTTTAAATATATATATATATATTAATAAAAAGACATTCTTTTAGGTTATCCATCTATGTACTGTTTTAAAAGTATCGATTTGGCACCGGTATCATAAAAAACCTAAACAGGACAACCCAAATGGGTACCCAACCATACAAGTGAAATCAATATGTTGAGTAAAAGCAACGCGTTGAGTAAAAGTACTTAGCGTTAACAATTCGTGAGATACTTAACCATACAAAATTTAATTTCTTTGTATTAATAAGTTAGACAGAGAGTTCTGCCGTACAGTAAGACAGGCAGACATGAACGTTAGCTTCAACCTGAAATAATTATATCACTGATTATATTGAAGCTGATCAGCTTACTTTGAGCTTTAAGCTTTTAACTAATTCTACAAACTCTTTACCCGTCACTGACGAGTAGTTATGCTAGTAAATCAATAAGCCTGAATCAGTAGGGGAGGTCTTACAGTAATTTTTATCATTGTCATTTAGGCAGGGGTGCAGTAAAAGTTGGGGAGGTAATGAGGGTAAGTAAAGATCATTCCTAGGACCTCTTAAAAATGCTATGGCAATAGAAAAAGGCTTAATTTGTCTATGTGGAATCCAGTGTATTAACCTGCCAATAGGCCAAGGATGTTTACTCGTAGCCGTGCATATAAGGTGTTGACATGTTTATTGCTTTTACAAATGTGACAAAAACAATATAATGAGTGTACAACAGATTCTTTACTATTAATGATATATGCTATAAATATTTTTTTCTGGCATACAATGCAGGCTGTTAACATTAAGCTTTCGTTGTTAAGCAACATAAACAGAATTACACTATCCTGTGGAAAAATAATAGTGTAAATGGAACAGTATAACGGGTTCGACGCATGAATGGCACCACAGACACACAGACAAGACGAGGGCTTACGGAAAAGGGCTCATTTTATTTGAGAAGCAAAGCGTTTAAGGAATGAGGAAGAAAAAGGGGAAAGGAAAGTTGTGAGAGTGCATGTGCGGGTCTGGAGGCAGTGCCCTGCTGGGATGCGAGCACAAGGCTGGTGAACGATGGCTGGGGGTAGAGTGGGCCCACCTGGGCAGCGGCTCCTGCATGCTCCTAAAATTGGCTGCTCTCGCTGACTGGCCACCTGGCCCTTCCCAGCTCTCCTTGGGTACGGTCACAGATGGGAGTCCATCGTGACGTCCGGAACAGGGGCTTTAACCAGAAGCACAAGGCTCTTTGGCGGCAGAATTACAAGCGTTGGTTCTAAAAAGTGAAAGTGCTGCAGGAGCTCGTGCAGTTCTCTCACAGTTATCCTTAACACGGAGATCAAACTGCTGCATTCTGTTCTTGCCTTTGAATCCCTGGAGTGCATGACATCACCCTGCTCTCATGCCACTCTTCGCATTTTTCAAAGTCCGCTGTGCGACTCTGTGCTTTAAACCGCCGGACCGCGAGCTAAACTCCCCGCATTCTTTTTATAACACGTGGAACAAGATCCATTAGCGATGATAATTCACTAGCCGTGCTCTTGCCCGAGGCCTCACCCCTTCGCACACCTGCAGAAGGGGAGGCAGCCTAGTGAGCCTACGTAGTGAGCCTACAGAGTGAGCGAGGAATGACAAGATTTAGGCACACACCTATCACTGGTGCCCGTCCTGACAAACAGTTTTACTGCAGTAATACAGAATTCACTAATTGTGGTTAGCACTGTTGCCTTGACCCCCAGGGTCGCTCTTTGATTCCCGCCTTGAGTCTGTGTGTGGAGTTTGCATGTTCTCCCTGTGCTTGGTTCTCCCACAGTCCAAAGACATGCAGATTAAGCTAATTGGCGTTCCCAGATTGCCTGTAGTGTGTGAATGAGTGTGTGTATGTGTTTGCCCTGCAATGGATTGGCACCCTGTCCAGGGTGTACCCAACCTCGTACTTTAAGTCTCCTGGGATAGGCTCCAGGCCCCATGCCACCCTGTATACAAGATAAAGCGATATAAATGATGTGTGAGTGAGTTTAGAAGTGAAACTATCAATTTTGTAAAGTTAAGAGAATTGAAGTAGAGGTCTGCATTTCCGCGGCTCTCCCGCGGGACCCGACAAGATTTTTTGCGGCGCGGGAATAAATTTACAAACAAAACGCGGTAGCGGTCGGAAACTGGTGTAATTTGGACGGGAGCAGGCGGTCTAATAATATACCGTTCCCGACGTCCTTTCTGAACAGCATATCT
>JAOTRS010000015.1:12529880-12541908 GCA_028565755.1 Dinotopterus cunningtoni | reverse complement strand
TCATGTTTGTGGCTGTAATGTGACAAAATGTGGAAAAGTTCAAGGGGGCCGAATACTTTTGCAAGCCACTGTATATTATTGTATGTACTATAGGTTGCCATAGTACGCTCTTGGACATATTGGACACAATGAGGGCTTCTACTCTTATAAATACAACTCGTAGAGGTTGGAAGCTTTACTGAAAGAGAAACACTCCTAGCATTAGGGAGGGTACCAACTGCTCCAGACTAACTAATCCTTTAGGAGATCTAGGTTTAGGAAATAATTATGATTAGGCGCTCTTATTTTTAGGACATTTTTGATTTACTGCAGTAAAATCATTATTGCATGACATGGAAATTGGCGCAATTAGTGGTCACTGTCGCTTTGCACCCTCAGGTCCTGGGTTTAAATCCCATGTCAAGCCGGTGAGCATGGAGTTTGAAAGTTCTCCCTGTGCTTGGTGGGTTTCCTCCGGGTTCTCTGGTTTCCTCCCACAATCCAAAGACATGCATATTAGGCTAATTGGCATTACGAAATTGCAGAGGTACAATTATCCACCGTTGTACAAATGGGAATAAGTACAATGGTCACCTTTGGCCTCAACGATCCCTGGTTGGACTACAGAGGTTCCTAAATGGATGGAAGAATATTAACACAAAGAATTAAACACAACTAATACAGGCTTGAAAACTCTTAGTATCCTCAATGCCTTTGCAAGAAAAATAACAGCATCCATGTGGTAACAAAGCCTTGATAAACTGGAGTAACTGTTATTACCATTTTATAAGCTTTTCCACCCAGTGTTTTGTGTTTTAGGAGGGAAAAATGCACAAATCAGTAAATAGAGAGCCGCTGTTTTATTATAGATGCTAAAATCTCTTTGTGTGTGCCTAGGGAAAAAAAAAATAGTTTGCAACAACACATCATTTTAGTGGATATGGCTGTAATGGCAGAAATACTATTATACAGTTATTTTGGCCTCAAACCTCAAAGTAATTTTCCGGATTGTACATTTGTCATGTTGATGTGTGGCGCAGGTGTGGCATACACGTCAGAGTGTTTCCTGTGCAGACCAGGCACCTTCAGTAAAACTCCAGGCTCGTCCTTCTGTGATCTCTGCCCCAGAAACACCTACTCGAATAAAGGAGCTAGCTCATGCACCCCGTGTCCAGAGACACAGTACTCCGGTATACACTCACACACACACACACACACACTGAGCAGACTGCATTCCTGTTTTATTCACTTTGATATTATGGCTGTGTGACATTTCTCTTCCTGCGTCTTCTCCTCAGAGGAAGGCTGGGCGGGGTGTAAGAACAAGCCACCGTGCTCAGAGAAAGATTACTTCCAGATCCACACTGCCTGTGATGCCAATGGAAAAGTAGGACATCCATGACAGAATACAGAAATGAAATGTACTTTATAAGGGCGGTGCATGGTTCTTAGCGTTCTTTTGTAGACACAGGTGCTGTATCGATGGGTGGAGCCGAAGGTGTGCGTGGACGACGCAGCCGGAGCGGTCACTCTGCCCCCTTCAGGAGAAAAGGAGGATTGTCCACCATGCAATCCAGGATTTTATACACACAATTCATCCACATGCCTGCCGTGTCCACCTGGGAAATACTCCAACGGCACCACAGGTGCAGACACAGACACGTTTCGACACATTTTATCCTCGGCATGGCCAGTTTGGCTGTCACACGCACTTTGTATTTTAGATGATATTGAACACACTTGTTTGTTTGTTTGTTTTTTCACCCAGAGTGCCGGGCATGTCCTGCAGGAACCGAGCCGTCATTAGGATACGAGTATAAATGGTGGAATGTTTTACCCCACAACATGAAGTCCTCCTGTTTCAATGTGGGCAACTCGAAATGTGACGACATGAATGGTGAGGAGAAACTTTTTTCAATATGGAAACAGCTAAAGCACTAAACATGTCTTTGGTTTGGCCTTATGAAAGAATCCTTAAAGATTGCGTAAACTTATAATGAACTTAAGCAATGTTAACTACACAAGGAACTCTAAAGAGTCTTTGTACTGCAATACCACAATCTAATAAATCTGTAGCTGATTCTTGTGTGTGTGTGTGTGTGTGTGTGTGTGTTCAGGGTGGGAGGAGGCTGGAGACCACATTCGCAGCGGAATTGGAGGGTCTGATAACGATTATCTTATTCTCACGCTACGAGTGCCTGGATTTAAGTAAGTAAAAATGCTTTTAGACAAATAACAAATAAGCTCCTGCAGTGGGAAACTTACTGCAGTAAACTAAAACTTTAGTGTTTTTCATGCAGATGTTCACCACTGGTGTAGTGTAGGTAATGAATAAAACGACAAGTGCCGCTGTTACAGCAGTTAACTAATCAGAGACAGGGTTGTGTATATCCCTGTATACAAGGGGTGTTCAAGTCAAACTGGGACTTGTGATGAAATTTCTGGTGAATGAAGCTGTAAAAGTGATTGACATTTACAAAAGACTTTAAGCACAGTACGGTAATGAGACTCCTAACTGCTGTAAAACATTTGAAAATGACATGCCTCTAAACCCAATGCAGTTGTTCGTTGTTCCCATGCGAGTGGAACACCTGATCCTTGGAAATCGACACCAACACCACTTGCACTTTAGATCATGGCTTTCTGGCATACTGAGATTTTTTTTTTTTACCTTGATGGCATCCAAGCACTAGTGAAACACTGGGATAAGTGCATTAGTGCAGCAGGGGATTACTATACTGTATATAGAGAAGTAAAAGTTTGCTGCACAATTCTGCACAATCAAAAGTCTTGGTTTGAATTTTTTGGTACTTATCAGTTTTATGTTTATATTTACTTATATCATAATAACACATCATGCGTGCCTTTTATCAATTCATATATTCTTATCTTGTGTATTCCTGTGTAGCGGAAACGTTGCACATGGGGCCAAAGTGGCAAATTACTGACACTGAACACTCTATCCATAAAAAATTATAACTTTCATATCAATAATTATAGGTTTTTACAGCTGTTTTGTGGAGTGCAGGAGTACGAGTGTGCTTTGTCTTCAGCTAGTCTTGCAGCGGCAGCGTGAAATCTGCCGTTATAGAAAATAAATCCATAGCTTTCGAGCAGTGGGTTGTGAGAGTTCTGTGATGTAAATATGATTACAACATATTTAGGAAGATTGACTGAGCTCATAAAGCTTTTTTGATATGCAGAAGGTCTAGGATTTAGTCTAGTCACATTTTATAGAAAGCATTTGCATTATTAAGTATTCATAAAAGATATGTAAATGTAATGTTAATGAAAAAATGTAAATTGAGCTCTAAAACAGTAAGCACTCGTGCTGCGGATATCACATGAGGCTTAAAATGGAGAGAGAGAAAAAAAAAGGCAAAACATTGAGGTTTTTAATCATTTGCCAGAGGCACAGCTGCTGCTGTTCAGCTCAATTGTACAATGAAATATTTACTCCTCTTTGTTACTGTCTCGTTCATAGACTTCCAACGTCTGTAGCTGGAGTCACAGCTAGTGAGTTTGGTCGGATCACATTTGTCTTCGAGACAATCTGCAGCACAGACTGTGAGCTCTACTTCATGATGGTAAGCGTATTGTGTTCACATAAATTCATAAACTGAAAGTCATGCAAAGTGGGCATACATTTTTATTAAGTGGTAAGCGTCAAGGGTTCAAATCCTGCCTCAGGTCTGTGTGTGTGGAGTTAACATGCTCTTCCCATGTTTCATGGGTTTCCACAGTTTCCTCCCACAGTTCAAAGACATGCAGATTGGTGTCTCTAAATCGCCCGTAGTGGGTGAGTGAATGTGTGTGCGTGCTTGTGCCCTGGGATGGATTGGCACCCTGTCCGGGGCATTCCCCGCCTCAAGTCCCCTTGGATAGGATCCAGGCCCCACACACCCCTGTATAGAATAAGCGATACAGAGATAGAGTGATATAGCTGGTTCAAATTGCAACTCTTCTTCTTTTATACAAACGTACTACTCAACATAGTCTCTGCATTTTGATGGAGACTGTGCTGAGTAGTACCTTTGTATAGAGGAGCATTAACTCTACCAACATGCGCAGTTTGAACGACCTGTTAACATTAACGAATAAAAATGTATGCCCACTTTTGCATCACTTTCAGTTCAGTCCTTGTATAACACTTACGTTGCGTTTCCATAGAAACAGTCGTATCACTGAGCACACAGCCTGTTAGATGATCGTCTGGATGTGTGATTGAGCGTCTGTGATTTTCCTGCAGGATGTGAACAGGAAGAGCACAAACGTGGTAGAGTCATGGGAAGGCACCAAAAGCAGACGAGCGTACACACACATTATGACTAAGAATGCATCCGTGTCTTACACGTGGGCCTTCCAACGCACCAACAAGCCTTTAGATGTAAGAATGAGACCGATCCGGGTAACATACAGTATTGTGATCATATAATAATTACGAACAGGTGTCCATACTGTCTCGTTCTCTCTCAGGTCCGTCGTTACGTGAGTGATATTGCGAAGATCTATTCCATCACCATCACGAACGCTCTGGACGGCTCGGCCTCGTCTTGCCATGCTTGTGCCATGGTGAGTCAGGAGAGCGGTTCATCCTGTGTCCCCTGCCCTGTTGGACACTACATCGACAAAGACACCAATCAGTGCCAGGAGTGTCCTCCAAACACCTTCCTTTCTGGACATCACATCTACGGACAGGAGGCCTGCCAGCCGTGCGGCCCTAGTAGTAAGAGCAATAAGGTGCGCGTGTGTGAGAGCAGGAGATCACAACGCAAGAATGGATCTAAAGCCATATAGTTAATGTGTGTGTGTCTCGTCCTTGTGCAGGAGCACTCCTTGTGTTTCAGTGACTGCTCGTTCTCCTATGTGGACCAGAACCGGACTTTGACCTACGACCTCAGTGCCTTAAGCTCAGTGGGGTCCATCATGAATGGACCGAGTTTCACCTCCAAGGGAACGAAATACTATCACCAGTTTAACGTCAGCCTGTGTGGAGCAGAGGTACACACACACACACACTGCTGATATGGATAAGTAAATGTCGCTCAAAGCTGGGAATAAAAGCACTTGGTGTAATAAAGAAAAAAAACAAAACCATGGCAGGTGGAGTCACTGTTATCACCCAGATGTTTATTTCTCAATTAGTTTTATTCCTCTTAAAAGACATCATACTTTTTATTGTTACTGTTAATGTTCATAGTTAATAGTAATGTTCGAAAGGGTCTCATAAAAACGTATTTGTGCCTCCAGTGTTCTAATATTTCTAGCTGTTTTAGGAGATTCGTTCTGTCTCTTCACCGCAGGGAAGGAAGGTGGCCGTGTGTTCGGATAACGTCACGGATCTTTCCAGCAAAGACATGCAGAGCGAATCAGCTGCCTTCAACAATTACGTAGAGACCTTCATCTGCCAATCAACCATCATCCCAGCTGATGGGCGGGGCTTCAGGACAGCCATTTCCTCCCAGTCCATCAGTCTTGCTGATACCTTCCTCGGTAAACCATTAAGGCTTAGAAAATAGATTCTTGATAAACTGTAAGTGATATTCCTGGAGCGCAGATACAGTGTAGCAGTCAGGGCGAGCAGCGCAGAACGTATCCCTGTAGAGCAAAGTGCTGGACACTGCTGTAAAAAAAAACTGCTCCTGTTAGTGTAAAAAGTCATTGCATAAGCGAGTCCATTACCAGAGCACAGCCTGCTGCTACAGCAAGGGCAAGAAGTGTCTTCTGATATAATCCAACATGTTTACTCACCCATTCATTCATTTATTTAATCATTCACTCACTTATTCAATCATTCACGTATTTATTCCCTCACTCACTTATTCCCTCACTCTCTCACCCACTTACTCATTAATGCACTTATTCAATCACTCATCCACTGAATCACTAATTAATTCACTCATCCACTTACCCACTCATTCATTTATTCAATCATTCACTTACTTATTCTCATCCTCAGTCACTCATTCTATTATTCATCCACATACATATTTGCTCATTTATTCACTCATTCATTCATTAATTCACTCTCTTATTTACTCACCCACTTACTGTTCACTCATTTATCCACTCAATCATTCATTCACCCACTGACTCATTCATCACTTCAGTCATTCACTCACTTATCCATCCATACACTTACTCATTTACTCACTTTTTACTCATCCACTCATCCACATACTCATTCACTCAATCATTAATTCACTTGCACTAATGAATTCATCCCCTCATTCACTTAAACATTCACTCACCTCTTCACATATTCACCCACTTATCCATTCATTTATTTACTCACTCTCTCACTTACTTTTTACACTCCTCTTTCTCCTCTCTTTCCTTTTTCCCCCTTTGTTTTTGCCATTCTGTCTTTTTTCTTAGGAGCTACAGTGGAAAGCACACTGAGTGGAGTCAGCGTTCGCCCTGACATGTTCCCTGAAACTTCTCTAAGACTCAGAGATATCAACTTCTTCTTTCAGTGAGTTACACGAAAGAGACATTTGAGTGTTTTATCTAAAAATTCCAGATAAAGTGGGCAGGCTGAGTTTCCTTTCTTTAAGCAAACACTGGTGTGAACGCACAGTTTGGCTATTATAGAAACAAGTGGGCAGTGAATACAGTGTAACGGATTAAGGTTAGAACAAAGATCCCGTATTTATCATGCATAACTCGTTGTTCTTTATTTCCACCAATCAGCCAATGGAATGAATTAGTAGTTGTGTTTATTAATTATTGTTGTGCTTCCTGCAAGCTCTCCGCAGGTTACAGCGTCCTGTGAACACGGTCGCAGTGCCGTCATTAGGCTGCGCTGTAACCCCGCCAAAGGAGACCGAGGAGAGCTTACTGTGCCAAGGTGTGTGTGTTTTACCGAGTAGCATGATAACAAATAATACACACAATATACTTAATGTTTTTACACGCTTGTGTGTTTAGTAAGTGTCCTGCAGGTACCTGTGACGGCTGTACATTTTACTTCCTGTGGGAAAGTTCAAGCGCGTGTCCCATTTGCACTGAAGCGGACTACCACTCAATTGAGGGGGCATGCAAGGGAGGCATGCAGGTAGGCCTCTTTGAGGCATTTTTTTCTCTTGGTGGAATCTTTCACCCTTAAAAAAAAAACTAAGAGTAGACATTTATTTCACTGCCATTTGCAACAGGACATCCTGTACGTATGGAATGAGCCTAAGCTGTGCACGAAGGGCGTGTCACTCCCTGACAAAAGCTCCACCCCCTGTGAAGCAGTCCCACTATGGCTGAAGGTTGGAATAGGGGGCGGGGCGTTCATAGCCGTCCTCCTTATTTCTCTCACATGTTACTTCTGGAAGAAAAACAAGAGGTGACTAACGTGTACTAATCAAACACTACAGCCGAGCATGACGCCATAATTCTGGTTTCTGATTGTTTAAAACACTTCTGTCCCCTAAAGGTTGGAGTACAAGTATTCCCGGCTTGTTATGTCGGCCAATAAGGAGTGTGAGCTGCCAGCAGCAGACAGCTGTGCACTGGCAGAAGGAGAAGGCGAGGAGAACGAAGATGATGTCGTTTACTCAAACACTCCATCGCTGCTGGGGAAACTGAAGGCTATTGCTAGCAAGGTCAGAAATGACATTCATATAATGATGATAAACTGGACAGTCACACATTTGGATGCTTTTAATTGTACATTCACGGCGTTGCTGTTATGACATGTTGAAAGAAGGGGCTGGTGCTGTGATATAAAATCAGTGATCCCTTTAAAGGTCCCATAGGAGGTGGTATTAAAAAGTTTCGAGATAGGCTCTGTTTACAAGAAAGTACTTTATTACCTATTATTTACTTCCATCCATCCATCCATCTAGGAATCTCTGTAGTCCAACTAGGGGCCGTAGAGGCAAATTGTATTTTTTCCCATTTTCTGGAGGTACAATCTGGAGGTACAAAGTGACAGTGCTAACCACTAAGCCACCATTACTTACTTAATACTTTATTATTACCTGACGAGTAGAGTGGGTACGGACGTTCCCTGACGATCATCATGCACACGTGAGTTGTATACAACTTGTAAGTTGCCGATTTGGTTTCGACATTTTCCGGGGTTGAGCTTGTTGAAGGTCTTCCTGATCTCTCGTTGTCTTCCATTGATGCTGTAAGCTTGCAGAATTATCTCAAACGCCTCTGTGGCAGATTTGGCCAGTTTCACTTAGAATTTCTCGTTCGTTCTTCGTTATAACTTGCTATGAATAATGAAATAGCAAACATGGCCACACACAAGTTCAGAATAGCACCAGTTGCATAGCTCCCGGTGTACACAGAATGGTGTCTTTTGGCACGCTAACTTATGTGCTCCCAGTGACTGTGTGCAGCTTTGTGCTGCCATCTGTTGGCGTGTTATAAACTAGTCTCAAGCTCCCTCAGTGTGTCTGTAAATGCTCCTACTGAAATACCCCTTAGATAATGCACGTTTTATATGTCCAACTGCCTTTGTTTCAATCCTTATCCAGACACACTGTTTCAGTGTCTGTGTAAATAAGTGCCAAGCCCTGCCCCACCAGAGAAAAAGCAGAGCTGAGAAACAAACCAGAGGAAGGTTTTCTTTATATGAGGTCACATTAGGGGGAAAATCTAATCAGCTTGTTTATGCCCCAGTCAATACAAAAATGGAAACAGAACAAACTTTATGTGCACACTGGAGACCCATTTGAACATTTCATAATTCATATGACCATAGATCTAGCCTTTAGATGAGGTTATCCTCATCATAAAGACTCGCCTTTTACACAGCGCTCTCCAAATTCTTTAGTCTTTTGTTAAAGCATAAACTCAAATGTAAATCTAACCAGGCCCAATGAGTGAGTGAATGAGCGAGTGTTTTACTGGTATGTGCATTTTTTGGTCACGTTTTGTCTAGGTTCACATACACACAACATAAAAATGAATACACTGAACCCAATGTGGAGAAATTCTTGTGTTTTGTGTTTACCAGGGAGAAGGACCGAGCAGTGAATCGGTGCAGCTGAAGTCGTCTCATGCAGAGAAATGGGTCTGGGGGTAGAACGATGGAGTCGGGGAGGAGCCGAACAACAGCACCAACACCAACACCACCACCAACAGCAACGCACTCTACATGAAGAGAGGGAGAATGAGAGAGAGACTTGCAGCCGGGTGCTCGGGCATTCAGGCTCTCCCATATCTCTTTACTCATCCTAAACTGCTTTGACTAAGTTTGGAGAATTTTTTAAAATTATTTAACTGTTTACATCTGTTCATATGCAGCACGTATACAGTACATCCATGTACACTCTTCACACGATGATCCTTTGCTCCCTAATTAAAGACTATATCAATTGAACTAAACACGATTCGTCAGTAGATTCCACAATACAAGTGGAGAGCTGATTCCTGCCAAATCATTGTCTTTTTTTCTTTTCACTTTTATTCAAAATGAATCCCACACTTTATTTAAGTCAGCATTCCACTGAGCACTAAACAGTATGCACAGGCTGCATCATCTTCATGCCAAAACTTGCAAAATACTGTACAACCTTACTATTTCGTTCCAAGAAGCTGTATTTATCTATCAACAGTGAGAAAGAGAGGGTGGTGGTGTTTTTTGCATGGTGATGTGAACTTTGAGCTTAGAGATTTAAGATGAAACTGTGCAGTTTTACCTTATCGAAACCAGTCCGTTAACACGTGCCAAACCGCTCTGCGATCCAGGACGCCATCTTTAAAGGATTACAAGCATTCACTAATGATGAGTTCAAACAAGTGTCATTGTCTCCCACAACACCGTCATGTCAGGTTATTTCTGGTTACATAACTGAGAGCACTGTTGAATGTTTTAGTTCATAAAATTACTGTCAAGTGCAAAAGTTTGTATCCCCCCCATGCAGATGCATGACTGTTGCTTATAAGGAAATCAGATAAGGCAGGCAGAAAGAAATAATATTTTGCCACAAAACCCAAGTATATACTGGTGAATGACATGGCAAGGTACTTTTTTCAGATGGGATCCAAGACAAAAAAAAATGGTGGAAAAAGCTCCTTATGCTTCTGACGGCTTCTTAATGAAGTTTCTCCATTTCTCCCCCCTCATCTTCTCTATTAGCTCACAAGACCAGTATAAAGCAAAAGGAAACAGTACCAGAAGCAAATTCATTTGAACTACATTATATATTTTGGGTAGTAGCCCTGAACATTCAGTGCATCCTCAAATTAGACAGGAATCCAAAATTTAAGGAAAATCAACCCCAAAAGAATTTTAAGAGAATTTAAAGTGTCAAGGAAAACAATGGGCTGGAGGATACAAAAGTTGATTAGGGGATACAAATGAATTTAAAGGCAGTTATTAAGGCTAAAAGTAGACAACTTGCTGTTCAAGGCAAACCAGGATTTTTGATTGTGCAGAATAACAGAACAGTTATGAGAGTAAAAACTCCCTTTATTTCTCTATATATTTTCCCCTGCTACACTAATGTACTAATCCCAGCGTTTCAATAGTGCTTGGATACCATCAAGGTAGAAAGATTTCACAAAATGCCAGAGCCGTGATTGGACTGCTTGCTTCATGTCTGAAACGCTGGCCTCGCAGGAACCTTTATATAGGGAAACTTTATATAATGTAATGAAAATACTTTGAAGTATAAATAAGAATCGATAAGTATACAGTATATAATTTTTCAGTGATCAAGTGTTCCACAGGAACGGCTGCAGTGGGCTCCGAACCTCCTCGGCCAAGATCATCAGTCATGTATGAACAGCTTTCATTAAAAAAATAAAAATAAAAAAAAGGAAGTCTTCTGTAAAAATGAATTGGTCTTACGCAATCTTTCATGAGAAATTTCATCACGAGTCCCAGTTTGACTTGAACACCCCTCGTACATTTCGTTAGAGATGCAAACTTTTGATCTGATCATTCAGATTCTTCTGATATAAACACATTAATAGAAAGTATTTGAACGTTATTGTTTTGATGATGCAACTTCTATAAAACTGACCACATTAAAATAATTTGTAGTCATAAATTCTGTTTATTTGTTGGCTTCACTTGGTTTTAGGGGAATACAAACTTTTGCAACTTTTGCATCATGTATACGAAGCTGTGAGAAGGTTTAAAAAAAACTGCTCATCATTCAACACTAATTTAGAAGCTCAGACTAGATGAAACGAGCACCCAGTGCTCAGCTGACAGAGGGAGCCAGAGGCAGGCTCTCGCTGCACAGTGCTAGTTTCCGCCCCTGACTGCTAGAGTGCCGTGTAACCCAGTTTGTGTTACCATGGATACTGTGGAGGGCAAGAGCCATAGTCTTCGTAAGTTTTCTATTTCCTGTTTTGTATTGCCGTGTGTTTTGATTCCTCGTTTAAATATTTCTGTTCTATTTTTCCCTTATAATGTTCAGCTGATGCTTTAATAAACTTTCAGAATGCTTTACACTCTCCAGTGTATTACTGGTACGTGCTACAGTATTTCCGACAGTGGTGCATCTTCCTTGGGCAACAAGACTAGCAAGAAGATAGAACAAAGATCTTCTGGGGAACCAAAATACTTACATTCTTAGACAAACAAAAATCTGCTTCCTGCAATACAAGTTAATTCCTCTGGGGGAAATCCTTAAAAGCTGTAGCACTCTATACCAGCAGGTTTCCCTCTCTAAAAAGTAAGCTCTTTAGAAACCTTTTGATGAAGGAAGAACTGTTAACCCTTAAAAAACACAAGACAAGTCAGAGATGTCTCCTACGTTTGATCATGAGTTACTGCCTGTGTTCAGTATTGTACATTCCTGCCTGAGTTTCCTGTAGATTGTTTGGTTTAATCCCAAAACAAGACAGTAGATGAATCTGCTACACTGAATTGCCCTTAGATCTTTTTAGGGTCTTGAATTGACCAGGGACATACAAGAAAAGTACTGTGTAGGAAGGAGGAGTTCTATCTAGGTGAGATGCATTTTAGTTTCCCCCTCTGGAGACCTCTTGAAGGATATAACCCATATTTTTTTCTTTATGGATAAGGTCTCAAGCAGAACTACAGGTCCTTCTCAATAAATTAGCATATTTTGATAAAGTTCATTATTTT
>JAOTRS010000015.1:12471857-12489174 GCA_028565755.1 Dinotopterus cunningtoni | reverse complement strand
AAGGTTGACATTTAAACTTTTTCTTGGTCAGCGATTGAGAATGTATGATTCTGCTGTTTTTCCCCTTAAGCTCATAGTGATGAATCCATGTCTCGTCACCAGTAATGATTCTCTTTAAGAAACTTTTACCTTCCTTAGAGTATCGCTACAAATTTGCAGATATCCAAACACTTCTGTTTAAGCTCTTTTATGAATTGTTTCGGCACCAGGTACACCCCGAGACCACGAAAAGAAAGCAATCTCTGCACGCTGCACACCTGCACCTGCACAACAGTGACGGAAAGTGCTGATGAAACAGTGCAGCTAACAGAAGTTTTAATTTAATAGTGCGGATAATTTTTTGACCCACCCTCATATGTTTTACGTTAAAAAAAAAACAAACAAACAAAAAAAACATTACACCAGTTGTAAATGTGCAATAATTCGGTGCATTTTTCAATTCTAGCCAAAATAGATATGATGCAGTAAAATAATGAATCCAAATGAGTGGCTTAAATGATTCTTTGGCCCAGTCCTGTGGCTCATACGGAAAATCATGTACTGTACCTGTAGATTTATTTCATCCTGTCAAGTATACAAAGACTTTAAAGAGACAAACAAAGCTTGTACAAAGACTAGCATGTAACAAAAGTCGAACACCCAAATATCATACTAATTAGTGTTTTATATAGCTCTCAAAGCATGTACATTTTGGGTGCTTATACTTTTCAGCAGGCCACGCCCACTAGATACAAAGTTATTGTTTACTACACGCTATGAGTGACAAGTCTGACTTGTTGCTTGCTAATTTGAAAGTATGATTAACAGTCTAAGAATGACATGATGATCAAAGCTGTCATATATCTTCACAATACACTTACACACACACACATACACACACATACACACCACTCATCTTTGTGACTGAAAGCTAGCAGAAGAGAATTATTTACAGTTAGCCATTTCAGATTAGCGAAAAAGCTAAGAAGCTGTTAAGAAATTCAAACTCTGAAAAAGAACAAATAAGAGGAAAGAGAAAGATTCTAGCTGTATTAATTTATTTACTTATTTATTTAGTTTGAAAGATTGGCTTCTACAGTTACTCCAGCACGAAACATTTCTCTGTAAGAAGGAAATCGTTTGGCTTGTTAGTTAGCATTGTTAGCCTGGTTCTGATTAGCTTCAGCTACATACCACCCAGGTGTATATCCAGGAGCTGTGAGGCACTAGAGTCCCCCCAGTAGTCTATAAAAAGGACACACTAATGAGCAATCAACCATTTAGGTGTATTCAAAAGCTTTCCTGAAACGTCACGTCATAATAAATAGCAATGCAGATGTCTTTTTTCAGAAGTGCAATGAAAAAAGATGTTTATGTAACTTATTATTATGAAGAGACAAAAAAAGACAGAAGACTGTCCATACCTGCTTCTCCTCTAAGAGCCTTCTCTACAACAATGCCCTTCTCCTCCAACTGCCTCTGCTTCATTTCCACCTGCTCCAACTGCCGCTGGATTATCTATAAAAATACACACACTTTTAATACGCTTAAACGCTAAACTGTAATACAAAGTGTGAATCAGTTATCGATTTGTAATTGTAGCCTAATAAAGGCTGCAATCTGACTGGCTCTTCACATTTCTATGTCTTAACTTTCAGCAGAAAAACCTTAGAATTTTGAGATATAATAACTTGATTGTGTCACTGGATGAAAGAATTTTGTCTTCACAGTATTTTCGTTTCAACCCAATGATAACAGTGGGAAGTAAACAATAATCTAATTTGCTTCCCAGCATGCGGAGGCAAAATGTCTGTGGTTGTACATCTGCCATATCAGTCATATTACATCTTTCTGTTAACGTAGGTGGTTCTTGGCTATGTCACAGACTCTAGCAAAGCTGGTGCACATGTTGAATGGCAATTGTAGTAAGCAGGCTACACCGCCAGAACAAATCTACTTCCTAAGTTAGATTTTAAGACAAAGTGCCTACAGTGACTGAGTTTAACATGCAACATTAAATTTACACAAGTGATGGGTTCATGGGCCGAAATGTACACGGGCATTCAAGTCAAAATGGGACATTTGATTGTACAGAATAACAGAACACAGCTATGACAATAAAAAAAACCCTGAATTTCTCTATATAATCCCCTGATACACTAATGCACTTATCCCAGGATTTAACTAATGCTTGGATACCCTCTGCCTGCTTCATGTCTGAAACGCTGGCCTTCCAGGAACTCCTCTGATGGCCCGCCCAAATGTGTAGAAATGGCATGGAGCGAGGTCAGGACTGTAAGGGGGTTGTGCCAATAACTCCCAGTCAAATTCCTGTAATGTGCGTGTGGTACTTTTAAATTATTTTGGGTACATTCCCACAGACTGATACATCTTGTCTGCAAATTGGTGCCAAGTTAACAGTCGATTTTTAAGGATAATGGTGTTCCACTCTCTGAATGTTCACAGGAACTTTCAAAATGGTTTGCCCCATTCAAATGTTTCACGGCAGCAAAGAGTCTCATCACTGTGCTTGAAGTCTTCTGTAACTGTCAATCAGTCTTACAGCTTCATTCACCAGACATTTCATCACAAGTTCCGGTCTGAACAGCATCCAGAGGATTTTTTTTATCAAACAAACAAACGAGAAAAAAATGAGGCCATTTTTTCTTTGGTTAAGATCCAGGTACTCTCTTTCACTGATCTGCCTTCATGCTGTTGCATTCCCATGATGCATCAGTCCATGACCTGACAAAATAATTAATCAAGACATCTAGATTTACCGCTTTAAACATGTAACTACATACAAATGTTGACTGTTTGCAAAATTCTTTTTCCAGTTAAACTGAAAAATGGCAGAAACCTTCACTAATTTGAGTTCTGTGTCCGAACATAGGTAAAATATGCTCACATGCTCTTTTCCAAATAAAAAAGCTATCTATTTCAACAGAGTTAGCAGAATTTTGCTAGTTTATTAATATTCATACTATATCTATATTCAGACTACCAAAAATCTCTAACACACACAGACCTGTGCACGATGTAGCCTTTTCAGCTCTTCCTGCTTAGCTTGTCTGCGTGCCGCTCTTTGTATTTTGCGGGTCAGCTTGGCGTCAAGCTCCTCCTCGGTTACTGCTTTCTGAAAGAGTGTGGAAGATAAGCTTATACTCGAAGGGTCAGGGAACACCACCCACACCCCTACCACCTCGGTGGAACATGATGATTTTGGGGTCACCACCTTTTCGGGCCTTTGTGACTTCTTGCAATGTGTCTGTTGGGTAACAGGATCAAAAGGCAGGCTAAATGTTACTTGCTGAAATGTTACTTGCTTCAACAATTGAAATGTAAGCAGGCTGTGTAAAAGGCAATGTTGGCTCTACCTTAACGACGTAAGCTCTCTTGAATGCCAATGCATGAGGCACGTAAACAGACTTGGGAGAGAAAAATGTGGGAACTTAATTACTTATATTAGAAACAAACAACCCTGCTCAGAACTCCCAACAGGACAGCCCTTAACGCTAGAATCAAGCTTACAACTATCTACTAAACACAATGAGGGAAAGTATCTACCCTTTTACACTCAAAAAAGGATTCACTTTAGACAGTTTTTAACTTAAAGGAGAACGAAAAGAGATAGGGACTTGGAAAAAAAACCTCTGCCGTACAGTTCTACAGTATACAGACACAACAGTACTCGCTATACAAAAAATCTAGCACATTCCTCTAAAAAAAACTAATCTCCCCAACAATGTCAACAATCTGCTGACACAGTTGTATTTTATACCTTGTCTTGCTCCTCCACTCTATCTTCCTCCTCCTTGATTGTCTCTATCGGAATATCCGACCTAATAAGGTCGGACACCTCCTGACTCAGCTGGAAATACGGTCACAAGGCAGTTCAGACCCCAGTGTAATAACATTCCCATTAGTTATATCCTACTCCACCAGATGGAATGTAACCACTCAGGAGTTCCAACAAACACAAATTAATTTCTTGTTATTTTTGGGCATTGTGCCTGCTTTTCTCAATCCAAAGTGCTTCAATGAACTTTAAATTAATCAAACAATTTCCAAGGAATTTGAAAGGAAGGAAAGAAAGTACAAAGGTGAGACAAAGTAGTAAAGGAGAGACAAAAGAAAGGGTTTTTGTCCTGACCTGAGCTCTAAGTGGAGATCTGTCTAGCACAACACTGCAGCACAGGTCTGTTTCTTCAGAGAAACTCAGGTCCTTCATTGAGCTCAGGTCTGATAAAAAGAAATGATTGCAATTCACTCATTTTCTTCTCACTGTGTATGTTTTCAGTCTTTGAACCCTCTCCACCACCATGTTCACATTAGTGTTGCACAATGCAACAAGTGCAAATTTTTACCTGAGGTTCTTCTAAAACCAGGCAATCTCTTCTTGCTTTCCATGCTGGTAGCGCTTGGCAGAGTCCTGGAATATCCTTCAACCTCTTTCCTCTTCTTCTCTTTCTTATACCCAGAGAAGACAGTCCTCCACAGGGATTTGTGTTTCCCCAACTCCTGCTGCGTTTCCCCTGACAAGTTTGCGCTTTTTCGGTTCTTCCTTGGTGAGAACAGCGAGCTCCGCTTCTTCACCTTCTCCTCCTCCAATGGCTCGATCTCTGACCTTCGTTGCCATGCCTCAGCCCTTCCTGCTTGCAAAGGGACTTCTGATAGTGCCCTCCTTCCCTCAAGTGCACTTTTATCCCTCATAGAGGTTCGGGTTGGGGCACTGGACATGGGAACTTCTGTGACACTGGTGTAGGAGGGCAGAGCCCGGCAAGGATGCAAGTCATCTGCGTCTCCCGCATATACAACCTTCACCTCAGTAGGAGGTAGACTCTGAGCCCTATTCAGCGAAGATTTTAGTTTATCATTCTCTGCAAGGTCCTGTCGAACAGGGACGGTGTTGGAAGTCAACAAGATTTCTTTGTTTAAAGTTGGATCCGAGCGATTCAAGTCAAGGTTCTGCCTAGCTACTACAGGACTCCTTGGAAGAGGCCAAAATCTAAGATCTGGGGCTGAAACTCTTTGGACTGCACCGGTGTTAGAGGAGGAGATATTGGTCAAGCCCCTTCCCTCTTCTGCTACCTGACCCTGCAAAGTAATGTCAAGATGATGAACAATTGAAGAATGGTCTACTACCTCCTCTGGTTCATTCCCTTCCTTCAGAGACACATTCTCAATCCTTGTTTCTGGAGGGTATGAGCTGCTACATGATAATATACCATCTTGGAAATGTGCGTATGCACTTTGTAGGTCAGTCATTAAAGGTGTCTGTGTGTTGTGAGTACCAGCACTCTGAGTCAGTGTACCTGAGGTTTGGTTGATTAAGTCACTCTTATATGGAGTGTCTAAAGGCAAGTTGGAATCAGATGTTTGTAGAGTGTGTGTAGAGGCGTAAAATGTATCTCCACTGCTCGAGGATTGGGTGGTTAGATCACAGGTCACTGAATGCCCCAAACTTTTCCTGATTTCTGCACTCTTCACCCAGAATTTCTCAATGACCCCAGATCTCTTGGTAACTGGGTCCTGTGGTGTCACAGGAGAGCTGGAGGTGGGTGTATAAGTGTGTGTAGGATCTACAACAAGTGTGTGTGGGGTTTTTGAAGCTTGTGAGGAAATGAGGTTCAATGGCTCAGAGACATTTGATTCAGTCTTTCTGTCTGGAAGTGGTTTCACCTCCTGATCTTTAGAGTGTTCCTCATTAGACTCTGAAAAAAAGTGAAAAATGAATTTGCTGAGATTTGGAGAAAGATCAGAAATCTTTAAACAAACCATAATTTGATAGCGGAAGGAGCATAATGTAACACTGAAGCCAGGAAGCAGAATAGAATGAAGTGTGGATGTGAACTCAAGCATGCTCTACTACCAAGGGTAAAGTGTGCAAACAGTATCAAGCCTAAATCCATTTGAATATCAATTTCTTTAAGTTTCATTTAAGTTCAGTAATTATTTCAGGATGTTAACATTAGAGATGAGCTGAGACATATTGTCATATAGTCATATAGTCAGAAACTGGCCAAAATTAAATAGTTATCTGTAGATTGTGCTTTTGATAGAATGGAAAATCCAATTGAGCCAAATAAATAAATATAAAAATAAAATCAAAATTTGAGATATGCAAGTATGTTCTCAACAGCATGCCCCAGAAATATTGCAAATATTACTAAAAAGAAAAAAAAAAAAAAACTATGCTGCATTATCAGGCAACTCATACAATAAGATGCTGTATAGGTACATGTCTGATCATGCATAGCATCTCCAATTGCTGAGTGAGGGGGGAAAAAGAAATAACATAGGTGGTTCAGCATGATCATGGCGCAATGCTACCTTTAATACCACCCGCCTCCTCTTCCTTTAGCCACACCCCTAAATGCAACTCCTTTTCCCAAGGGCAGTATTCGCCCTCTATTCATACACACAAGACACACAACACAACTGTATAAGAAACACACCTCCACATGTACAATAATCACTGAAGAACCATGCAAAGGACACAACCATTTAGTTTTCAATGTGTGTAAAATTCACAGACAAACGTGACAATATCACGGCATTAAAAAGAGACAGAAATGAAAGATACAGTAAATAACTGTATGTAAACGATGGCTCTCCATATCAGTATAAAACATCAAAGGTACCACTTTATGGAGATCCTAATGACTTAGGAATATATTTACATTATATGTAATCTTAATTATAATAAATATAACATTCATGTAAAAATAACATAGATATTATGCTTATTATAATTAAGCATTATTACACTAGACGGAGTGCTGTTGTACTGAATAACAGCATGGCTGTGATGCGGTCATTGGAAGCTAAAACAGCAGTGCTGATATTCAGCATAACAGCACATCCTCTATGGTGATATTGCTTTTATACAAATGTTTAAAAAACTGTATTTTTTGTCAAACAGATTATGATTTGTTTGTTTATTTAACCAGTTATTTTGCTCTGCCAACACATATCCTCTGTGACTGGCAGTGACCTACAATTAGTGTAATTAACAGAGATTTTAAATAGGACTGTCAATAATAATGTGTTTAACTCATGTGATTAATCTATAAATTTTAACGCGTTACTATGTTTTTGACACAAATTAATCATATGACCAAGTTTGACCTTAATAACCTTCCATAATCGTATCGTGGTTACTCGGCTGTGTTTGATAATGGCACATTTAAATCGGATATAATATGGCTGAGGAAACATCACCTAGTGTGATGTACAGTAATTATAAAAAGTGTCTAGATGGAAATTTGGATAAAAATAAGGTTGTGTGCTTGAGCCACATTCAAGGGGAACTATTTTTACAAGAATTCATCAAATGTAAGCTGTGGGAGTGGTGGTTTAGGTGGCTAAGGCTCTACAGTAGGTTGTTCGCTTTTGGATCTGAGGATCAGGGTTTGAGCCTAATGGATGGTGGGTTGCCATATCCCCTGCTATCCAACCATGGCATGCAGTGCCAGTCCCATTTGGGATTCCCATCCCCACAAGTGTTGTATCCTTTACTGTATGTTCATGATACGGATGTGTTCATTGTTCATATGATCTTCACAGAAACTGTGTTTCACTTTTCACATAAAAACAAAGGAAGTTTTAAAAGTTCACCAAAAGCTGCGAGAACTCCTACCATCACTAGAGTCTCCTTCCTCCTCTTCTTCTTCAGAAACAACTCCTTGTTCTCCTCCCTCTGTCTCCTCCTTTCCTTTCTCTTCTTCCTTTCTTTGGTCTGTTCCCGCGTTTAACTCTGTCTCTCCATCTACCCTGTCTTGTGGCTCTGTCCCCCTCCTCCAAGGCTCCTCCTCTTCTTCCTCCAGCTCTGACTCTGAACTACTGCCAAGGGAAAAAGAGGGGGGAGAACATTGCAACATTACAAATGCCTGGGAAATAATAACAAGGCCATGTTTATGGAAGTGAATGCGTTTAAGACAGCTAGAGTGTGTTTCAAGTATGTTTGACGGTGTGTGTGTTTAAGAGAAAGAACGATACCTGGACTGCTCCTCACTCCCTTTCTCCTTCAGGCTCTGACTAAGGTTGTGCTGAGCCAGTGTCTCCTCCGCTACCTCCTGCAATGAGCTGTCCTCCTCCTGTAAGCCTGGCCTGTAGTTTTCCAGTGCGATGCGCTCCGGAGTTTCACACAGCTGCTTATCCAGTCTGCTGAGAGCGTCGGGAGGAGTGCTGGAGGAAACGCTTTCAGGGGGAGGGATCAGGTCTACTGATCCAGAGGAGGGATAAGGAGGAGGAGGAGGTGCCTGTATGGTGGTACAAAGTGTCTGTGAGATTGCCATAAACAGAGATTCCCATAAATAGGGAGCATGTTGTGATACGATACAAACTGAAGTGCAGGCAGCGTTTAGCGATTACAACAACATGATCTGAACCATGCTCTCATTTTTATCTCTTTTAATAATTATTTTAAACTTTTTACATTTTTAAATGCATTCTATATGGTAAGGGTATAAAATACATTATTGTGTATTATACATTGATCAGTTTAAACATTAAAACCACTAACAGGTGACGTGATTAGCATTGATTATCCCACAACAGAGTCACCTGTCAAGAAGTGGGATACATTAGGCAGCAGTTAAACAGTCTGTTCAGTCGAGTTGATGTGTTAAAAGCAGAAAAAATGGGTAGTGTAAGGACTTGGTCAAGGGCCAAATTGTGGTGGCTAGACAACGGGGTCAGAGCAATTCCAAAACAGCAGGTCTTGTGGGGTGCAGGGGTTAATACCTACCAAAAGTTGTCCTAGGAAGGACAACCAGTGATCTAGCAACAGTGTCATGGGTGGCTAGGGCACAATGATATGGCTAAACAGCGGATCCATTCCCACAGAAGACCTACTGTAACACAAATTGCTGTAAAGTTAATGCTGGCTCTAATAGAAAGGTTAGCTGTGTATGTGGTTGCATACTGTAGCTGCAGACGAGTCAGGTTGCCCATGCTGGCCCATGTACATCTTTGAAAGCACCAACAATGGGCACATTAGCATCAGAACTGGACCATGAAGATGATTTGATAAATGTTCTGATGAATCATGTTTTCTTTTACATAATTTTCAGTACATCCTATAACCTGGGGAAGAGGTAGCACCAGGATGAACTATAGGAAGAAGGCAAGCCGACGGAGGCAGTGTGAGGGTCTGAGCAATGTTCTGCTGGGAAACCTTGGGTTCTGGCATTCACGTGGATGTTACTTTGACACATACCACCTTTTTAAATATTGTTGCAGACCACTGTTGGAAGTGGCCTCTTACAGCAGGATAATGCACCCTGACCCACTGCAAAAAAGTTGTTCAGGAATGGTTTAAGAACCATGACAAAGCGTTCAAGTCTGACTTTCCTTTCAAATTCCTCAGATTTCCATCTGAGTGAGCGTCTGTGGGATGTACTGGATAAACAAGTCTGATCCACTGAGGCCCCACCTCATGACTTACTGGACTTAAAGGATCAAAAATACTAAATAAAGAAATGCGGCATTGTCCCAAACTGTAGTGAGAGATGTATGAGAGACAGCAGTACCTGTGTAGACTGAGGAGGAGCTGTGATCGGAGCTGGTCTTTTCCTCTGAGCCGCTCCCACCAGCCTGTGTCCGTAGTGCTGTTTGCAATAAAACTTCCCTAGAAAAACAGAAAAAAAATATACGACAAGAAATTAAGATTGAGGGACAGATTAAATGAACTTGTAATTATATTGTAGTCATGTTACTGAGAAGAATCCAATAGTTGAACGGTTTTGTGATATTCCGAGTTCCATTTTCATAGATACACAAACCAAGGTTTTAACCAAAGGCTCTGTTTCTAATAATGTGGTTTTGTGTTTAACTCTTCAACAATACACTCCCTGTCTTTACTAACACATCAGACCTTATGACTGGTTAATAAAACGAACAACACAGTTTTCATGAGAAAAGGGACAAGTATTGTGCTCAGCTACACACACAAGAGCAGTGAACCATGGCAAGGCTGTCAATTTAATTTAATTTGATTTGTGGCATTGCAAATTCCGAATAGATTCAAATATATAGCATTAATGTATATTGCCTGATTTGCCCCAAGCAGATATAGTTCTTACAAGGTTTGAAGTACAGTGGTACCTCTGCATATGAACGGCTTAATAATTTTTGCCTTAAGAGCTGAAATTTAGCAAAAAAATTCCCTCGGCATGTACGGGCGACCGAACCACCTCAAGAACTCGCCTCTGGAACGGAGGTACCACTGTAGCACGGCCAGTTCTACAAGCCTAGATGATTGGTAGACCAAAACATATACTACAGTATATGCTGGTCCTTAATCAGGCACAGTTTCTCTGAGCTGCTTTTGAACCAACAAATAAGTCAGCCTAGCTGTATTTTTTAAAACATTCTATAGAAAAATAAATCATATTATTGTCATTTGTTCTGTGATTTTAACTCTTAAACTGCTAACCACAACTTAACAGTGGACCGTTCCCAAATATTTGAAGGGTTCCCCTTTGTTTTGTGCTGGATCACATACACACCTTGGTGATCATCGTAGGCGTAGTTGGACAGGCGTAGTGTAGAGCTGCAGTGGGAACACTGGAAGCAGCTTCTGTGGAAGAACTTGCCCTCGGCACTCAGTCTCTCCATCACGTAGACGCGCCGGGAGCAGAAGTAACACACGTCGCTTCCGCCGACATTCGCTGGGAACTCTTTCCTCTGAGAAGCCTGCACGTCAGGGAGTAAACAGCAGTCACTTCAAGGTTTCGACAACTTTTAATGTGCCTCAGAGTAAAGAGCACTGGTTGAAATCGGCATGTGTTAATTGAATATTTCCCTTTTTTGTGTTAACGATGAAAGATTAGAAGCATGATGAGGTTCAAAGGAAGTATATCTACTGTGGATATAATATATTTTAATTTAGCAATGAAGGACTAGAGATTATAATTAATTTCTTATAAAAAAATTAAAATTAATAAATTATACCTCTATTTTACAGTATTTCTACAAACAGAATTTCAATGTTGAAATTATGATGTTAGTTTATATTAATATGCTTAATTAGACGTCTAGAGTAAGTTTACATGTATCACAAATAAAAATAAAAAACACATACATGTAAAACACATGAAAGAAACATACATCTAAATTAACTGATGAAGTGTTTTTTTTTTTTTTGCCAAATCAGATCAAGTTTTATGCCGCATGCCTGTCCTGTCACAGCCCTCCCATTTTTTATTCTTTTGAGACTGCCACTGCATGAGGTGGCATAGGGTTTGCATATCGCATTTTTGGGGGGGGATTTTTCCCCGATTTTCTCCCTAATTTAGTCATGACCAATTCCTCTCCGTCACTAGGGGGCTCCCACATTAAGCTTCTACTACCACTCAGTCGGGAGGGCCGAAGACTATCACGCGTTTCCTCCGACCCACGTGACGTCACCAACCGCATCTTTTCGAACTGCTCGCTCATGCCTTGTTAGGGGCGGAGTAACACACTCGGAGGAAAGCGCTATCCGCTCCTTCCGCTTGCGTGAGCTCACAGACGCCCCTGATTGGCTGTAGAGCCGTCATTAATGTGGGAGCACTAAGTACCTCTCATCCCTCCCCTCTGAGAGAGCTCGGCCAATCAGCTCTCTCTAGGCCTCCGGCTCCGGCTGCGAGAGGTTACAGCATCACCCGGGGATCGAACTCGCGATCTTCAGATGATAGGGCGAGCAGTTTACCACTGCGCCACTCGGAGGCCCTGCATATCGCATTTTATAATAAAGAAGCGATATCTACATTTACTATTCACTAGATTGTTTGAATGAAGGGTGTGCGACTTTTGCACTTAACTGTAAACTAAAATGCACACTGGTGCAACATTGTTCTCTATATACACAACTACAAAAGACTAACTGATCACAAACCACACACACACACACACACACAGTCTGGAGCACAATCTGAAAAGGTGTTGGTTACTGGTTCTGACAGATGGACTATTACATTAGATTAGGATTAGTTAAATTATGAAGCCAGCTCTACAGGGAAGAGCTTACCAGCTCCTTTTTGTCAAGAAGTGGTTTGGGTTCATGTTGGTGACTCTGTAGCTGATTGGCTATCTGCTCAACCAATGAGCTCACTCCCCCTGTGTACATCTTAATGTACTTCTACCGGTGACAGACACACAGAGGGAAAATTGAGATGAAAATAAAACAAGATTAAATAATTCTCAAAATAAATTATTCTCTATTCATGCAAATCAGTAAAAAAGGGATGTACAATGGAAACGATTCTTTGTTTTAAACATAGACGGTTTAGAGGCAATTACAAAGTGTTGTTTAAGATGTTAAAGTGCTTCCCTGATTAGTTTTGGCAGGTAGCTGCTCTCCTCCTTCCAGGACTGCGGAGTGATAAATAATTAAACATCACAGTGCAGTTGTGCTCTATTATCACCACTCATGGTATGTTAAACGGTCAAAATTCACAGTACAGTAAGGAGTATTTTGCTGTTTTCTCCATACAGGATAAAAGAGATAACAGTCTGTGGCATTCACACATACAGTTCACTTACAGAGGTGTTAGACAGAGATTTGTTCAGAAGAAAGCATCATTTTAGGAAGACCCTATAGCAGCGGTATGGCCTGAACCAGTATTCTGGGGCCACGTTAAAAAAAAAGCCACGTTAATGTAGCTATGCTAGGCTCTTCTTCTTATTAGTGATCTAACAGATTAAAAATGCATTAACTGACAATGTTTTCCATCGTATTTCTCTGTAGCTTATGTATTCATATTAACTCATGCACCACAAGAAGGCGCACTTGCAGTTCAGGTGATGCACAGGATTGAACATTGACTTGTTGACATGTTAACAATCGGTTTAGAAAAATGTGCGAAATTTGCAACCATACTTCTTGTCATAATGATAAACATGGCCGTCAGAACGCCAATTCGTGTACAGTCAGTGATGCATAGGTAACCAGAGGTGGAAAGTAACTGAGTAAATTTACTTCATATCTGTATTTAAGTGAATATTTTATGTATCTGTACTTTACTTGAGTACATTGGAACCTTGGATTACAAGCAATTTGTTACGGAAGCAGGCTTGTATTTCAAAATACTCGTAAATCAAAGCGAATTCCCCCATAAGAAATAATGAAACCTCAAATTAAGCGTTCCAAAGCCCAAAAAAATAAATACATAAAAATAAATTATATAAAAAATATAAAGTAAAAATAAAACAAATTAACCTGCACTTTACCTTTATAAAAAGTAAAAATAAATCCCAACAGATAAGTGTTTCCGCTTATGCGCGCAGGCGCTGTGTGTGTTTGTGTGTGTGTGTGAAGCTAAAGTAAGAGGAGAGGAGGAATCAGACCCTCCCCTCTCCATCTTCTCATCTTACACAGTAAACCTTTCTCCTCTCTTATTTGAGTTTTACACACACACATTAACGGAAAAACTGTTTTATCGAGAAAATTAGCAAGGAACATCGCTAACGCCTCTCAAATGAGCGCAAGCTAACGGAATCACTGCTGTAAAGTAAAAAAACAAAAACAAATTACGCTGCACTTTACCTTTGAAAAGAATCTCGACAGAGCAGTGTTTCTGTGTAGAGCAAAGTGTGTGTGTGTGTGTGTTTGTGTGTGTGTATGTGAAGGTGAAAGGAGGGGTGTGTGTGAAGAGGCACGGTGTCAAATGACGCGCGCGCACACAGACACAAAGCTGATACAGAGAGGGAGAGAGAAAATGGATCTTTAACCTCTCTAATGAGACTTTCTTTTGCTTTACACGCGTGCACACACGTGTGTTATAATAAACAGTACACGTGCGCTGTATACACTTGCATACAAACACAAAATAAAATATGTTTTACACACACACACGTTGTCACAGTGTTATAGTAAACAGTACACGCGTGCACGGATGTTGATTATACCAGTAAGAGACGCGCACTAGGACCCAGCAGGGGAGACGATTACCCACAATTTCCGCAGCGCAAGAGAGAGAAAAACCATTGGCTCAGTTGTGATCACGTGAGGCTCGGGATCAAAACAAGAAGCGCATGCGTGAAACATGATACTCGGTAATCGTAAACCAAGACTTGTTCGTTTTTTTTAGTCAAAATTTCTTTAAAACCTTTGCTCATCTTGCGGAACACTCGTAAACTGTGTTACTCGTAAACCGAGGTTTCACTGTATTTTTATTAGTGAACACGTTTTACTTGTTCTCCATTACATCCTACAACAAATAAATGTAACATGTACCTTATTATACCACATGCTCACTATTATGCATAATTGCATTTTCTATGTATTATCTATCTAGTACCATTCCTATTCAAATCAGAATGGGGATGATAATATAGAAACACACACATGCACAGAAATAGAGATAGAGGGAGACTTTTGATTTAAAGGCTATTGTGAGCTAATGCTTTTGATTTCTCTAAGAAAATTTGAAGGTGAGTACTTTGTACTTTTTCTCAAGTACAATTATGAATGAATGACTTTTACTTTTAATTTAATTAATTTTACCTAACGTAATACTTTATCTGCGGTATCTCTCCTCTTACTCAAGTCAAGGATTTGTGTACTTTGCCCACCTCTGGCAGTAACATCGAATCAACATAAGAAAAAGGTGAGACGCATTGCTTGGGTAAATTATTAAATGATCTAGCTGGATGAACCCATTCTTTCATGCTTGATGTTTAATTTGTTTAAATCGTAAGAGCCATTTGTCTAACATTTATTCGCTGGTTGCATAGTTTGTAGAGTAGTTTTTATACGAAACTTGTTCAAAACATAACACAGGTGAATCCTTTAACATGGCTAACATTATCTAGGTAAATATCAGTGTTAGCAGGTTCAAAATTAATGTCAAGCCTGTCAGTGTTAGATTGCAGGAAAGTATTTTTCAGGCAGAGGTAGAGGTGTTCTACCATATAGTAATCATTTATAAGAACATTTCCCATTTCTAAGGAGCTTATAATCACAGCACTGACTTTCACTAGCTATGGTCTAGTTACAGTGTGGTCCACAATTCTGGTGATGAAGAGGCAGAGTCCACTAGTACACTCTGCCAGACTCATTTCTTCCAGGACCAGAATTGGTGTACCTGTCTCCATGCAGGAACAGAAGCTGGAGCCACAGGCTCAAATGGAGGTTTAGGTAGAGGAGCAGAAGATGTGGTTTGCTCCAGATTGGGCATGGAGCCACTCTGACATCAACAAACCAAATAGACAAGAATACAAGGATATGAGCTACAGAGTTAAGTGTAACATTAATGTGTGTGTGTGTATGTGTATTATTTGTTGGTTGGCAATAGGCTACAGTCTTGTCAGGACAGCCTCTGGGTCCACGCTTACACTGACCAGGATAAAACACTTACTGAAGATAAAGGATCGATGGCTTATGAATTATTAATGCATTTATTTTAAGCCCCCTATGTTCAGCATCTATTCTCCATACATTCCTGATGATGTGCCAGACCTTTTCAGTTTAATTTTTCTTGGCAGTGACATTTGTTTTTAATAAAGATGAATATAACATGATTCCTGGCAGTCCACAATATCATCATGGGTTTTTCCCTGTACCTGTAGTTTTCTTTGCACTACAGACAATCCCTACATCTTCCCAATCAATATTTCCTTCCACATTTATATCTAATACCTTATAGCTCCTTGCAGTCACATGACATCCAGCTTTTGTTGGATCAGTTCATCCAAATCAGTTCATAAGTCTCAGATCCCCCTTTTTGTCCATATTTTACCCTAAAATAGCTAGATCTGCTTGTCCAAAAAGAAAGAATATCATAGCCACAGAGCACACACACACACACACACCTGTCTCCGTATCGCAGTGGCTGAAGGTGGACAGGCATTTTCTTCAAACTTAGCCAACAGCCGGGACGCCATTGATTTGACTCGGCTTTGGTTGCCACCAGCAACCGTCGGCGTGCTCGATTCCAATCCGTTGCTCGCCACTGTGACGTGGTCTTCATGCTGATCTGGTGAAACCTCCTCCTGTTGTAATGACATGTTTTAATTCACCATCAAAACAACAACAAGCTATTAATGCAGAAACGGTGCAATAATAAAAGAGCGCACGTCTTCTGACTGTCCAGCTTGACTTGTCCTTCTTCTCTTTCCAACTCCATCAGCAGCCTGCTCTTTCTTCTCCTGAATGGTACGTATATTTGGGTTAAATGGGTTTTTGCTCATTAGTTGGTCCGCGTGTGTATTTACTGTATGTGTGTGTGTGTGTGTATAATCAACCTTAGGGTTACGTTTGCGGGACAGACTCTGTCCAAGCCTGTTGAGTAAAGACAGTGGAGACTTGGTGTTCGACATCAAAGCTGCTCTCTCCTCAGCGCTCAGACTCTCTGGAAACAGTTTATAGACATGAACCATGATTTCACATATAAAAATCTAAATATGAGGCACGATGACTCAAATGTTCCATTTAAAGAATTGCCAAAAGACTCAAGGTTCAAACGCTCAAGGTTCAAAGTAATTTACCTCTACAATCTTATTAGACACAGCAGGTAGAGGCTCAGGGCTTGGGCATGTTCGAAATTAAGTTTTGCATAAAGGGTGCCAATATTTATGAATTTAGCTTCACAGGTTAATTTTTCTGTTATCTTTTTAAGGACGACTGAAAGACAAGCATACTACTATGTTTTGTCCCTCTGACTAGTCAGTGTAGTGTTGATTCTCCTCACCACTGGGGGGCACTGCGTCTTTGAGGAGATCGTGAAATTGGCTGAGGTACATGACCATGCAGAGCGAGTCGCTCTCCTCCAACACACTCATCTCCAGGCCAGTCATGATGGGGAAGATCCCAAGCTCCCGCTCGGCTAGGTCCAGGGCCAACTGGTTGTTCAGCTCAGCCTCGCTCTCATCCAGAGACTCGAAATCACTAGAAGAGCCAAACCAAAGCCATCTCAATCTGCAAGTCCAACACGCTATAGAAAGGTTTCTCGACAAAGATGAACATAAGGACCAACCCACATGAGGTCAGGTCTGTATCTGTGTAGGAGAGCGCAGAGTGCCAGGCCGCTCCTCCAGGACGTGGTGAGGTCTATCACGCTCACACTCCTGTAGCCTTGTGTCTGCTCTTGGCACCAAGTTAGCAGCTTATTCGAACGAGCTGTGGAGTCTGTGTGAACATCAGGGGTGTTAAAAACAGGTCAAGCTAAAAATTAAAGTAGAAAAAGTTACTGTAACTATCCCATAACAACACGTCCTGTAAAAGTGTCCTCTTACACCAAAGCGATTTGACAATAATTATATCTTTTATCTAATAATGAATGGTACAGCATTATCTTCATGTTGTTACATTCTGGGATTAGCATTTTATTATGTTTATTTTACTATACTG
>JAOTRS010000015.1:12459861-12470400 GCA_028565755.1 Dinotopterus cunningtoni | reverse complement strand
TAGCATTTTATTATGTTTATTTTACTATACTGTAAGATAAAAACAAACAAACAAATATAAAAAATAAATGTTACAGAAAATTCTGACTTTCCTATGATGTAAAACTCTTACAATGGACTGACGCTGGAGTCTCCTTCCATAAAATATTAAATAAATATTTCCCCATGGAAAACATCACCATATCAACGATTACGCATTATTATATAAGTCCTTCTCAATATCTCTGCTGTTACTATAGAAACTATTATGTATTTAAAGGTGCATTAATATTAATCTGTGATTTGTCTCGTAAAGAGAAATGCAAACAGCGCTGCACACACTCACTTACTCATCGTCTACACCGATTTATCCTGTACACAGGATCGCAGCCTGCCTGGAGCCTATCCCAGTAGACTTAGGGCACGAGGCGGGTACACCCTATAGAGTGCCAATCCATCTCAGGGCACACAAACATATACACTCACACGCTCATTCACACACGGGCTGTTTGGGAACGCCAATCAGCCTAATCTGCATGTCTTTGGACTGTGGGAGGAAACCGGAGTACCCGAAGGAAACCCAGCAAGCACAGGGAGAACATGCAAACTCCATGCACACAGACCCGAGGCAGGAATTGAGCTCGTACTGGGGAGGTGCTAGGAGACGGTGCTAACGACTAAGCCTTGCAATTATAGAAAATTAATCAAAATTGTCTGACAGTTTAGTCTGGTAGCGCTACGGTCCCGCATATACTAACATTTTGATGATACTAACTGTCTGACCAATCAGATTAGAGAATTTACAGCACTGTGGCAGAAAATTGAAAAAAAGAAAGGAACTAAACAAAAACATATACAAAATAAGAACATTTATTCTAAGCCTACGTTCACGCTACCATGTGACTCGATTTTTTAAACCCTTATATGGAACAGATCAGATTTTTAGGGCTGTCTGAACACACAAATCTGAATAAAAAAATTGAATAAAAGGCATATATTTATGTCATAGTTTATTTTCATGTCGAAAAAAAATGCTTGCGTGGCTTGAGTGATGAAAAGAGAATGAGGCTTGTAATATACAAACCACAGATGCAAAGTGAAAAAGGAAAATAATGCAAAAAAAAATCTATATACACAGACATGTATTTTAAAAAAAGCATATTTGTGTGTGTGTCTTGCTCACCTTGGTGTGTAAGTCTTGATGTCGGAGAAGGTCCCATGACGACTCCCAAAAGTGGCCCTTCATCCGTGTCCATGAGGTGGCAAACCTACATAATGGCATCATTATCATCATCATCATCATTATATGAACAACACCATCAAAGACAACCTTTTTATGTCCCTGTTCACATTGTACAAGAATCGACTCAAAATGTCCTCTGATTTCACCCCATGCATGTGTGTGTGCAGTAAAACAACATCCTGTCTCACATCCAGGTCTCATCTTGCTCTCCAGTCTCTCCGCTGACATCGTGGGCAGAAAAAGTCATACTCTCATGTTACACAAAAGAAGAAAATCTATAATGTTTGAAATCAATACATGCCCCTTTATTATAAAGGACGGATATTTTAGACTGTGGTTTTCTTGCATTTTTTTTCCACGTCATTAATTATATAACGAGATGAAAAAACATGAGCATTAGAGAGGCAGGAAATAACAGATGGTCTGAATCAGGAGAATAGATAAACAACCCATACAGTCCACGCCTCAAAGAATTCAAACCGGCAGAAAAGCTCAACGAGGAACAACAATGCACTAATTGTGATTTTGTTGTTGTTTTTGTAACAGATTTATTTCTTGACCTTGATCTGGGGAAAAAACATGCAATTAATTAAAACTTTTAAATGTAATTATTTTGAGATATACTTCATGCAGCCAGAATTTTCAGCTATTAAATAAAATTTTGGACAGAGGTTATAGAATTCTAATGTTTACCATGTTGATTTTAAAACAGACCACCAGAGGGCGCCCTCAGTCTTTTCCCCCCTTGCTTTGTGGCTAAGCATTAAAACTGTTAAATCTGCAGTTTTTGTTTTCATGTTCAATGTCTCTTGCTTTGCCTTGCTCTAATCTAGTGCTTTATTTATGTTCTTTTTTTGTCTTTTTTATGATCATTAAAGGCTGTCTGTACTTGAATCCGACACCCTTGAAGTGTGACAAGCTGAACTAGCACTAGTGGCACTAGTGTTCACTAGTGTGTATTTGCACATGTGCATACAGTATAAATGCATGTGTGCATGTGTGTGTAACCCACCTGAGATGCATTAATAACCTGTGTGTTCAGGTTTGGGTAGCGTGTACTGGGGTCCAGACTGTACTGACTGTAGTTCTTACTGACGTTCTCCGGCGTGGTCTGTGGAAGCAGGCGATACACACTCTCCCTAACAGAGCAAACAGAAAAGTCATGAGTAATTACACTGCATACTGTATATACTGTATACAGTACATCTGAGCAAAAGTCAGATTCAAGTAGATTCAAAACCTCTCAGCCAGGACGTCTAAAGGGTCAAGCCTCAGTCCCCAACTCCGAACCATCCACGCTGTGTCCATAGCAGCGAGGAAACCACGTGCAATGCCAGTCCCCATTGGCCAGAACGGCTGCACACAGATAAACAGTATACACTTACAGGATATACTTTTAAAACGCAGAACATTGGTAAATATTTGTAACATATTAAAACATTTCATCATTTGGAACTACTTCATAACTTTTAACATTTAAAGTGAGATACAAAGAAAAAAATTGCCTTCCATTGGCGATAAAAAAGAAAAAACAGCCTTTGTAATCTACATGCCTTATCATTAAGTATATTAGGCATGATTTCGTGCCTAGGTACGATTGATGCCCCTCCCTTATCCCCTGCTGGCCACCTTTCACATTAGTAGTATTCGAGATCGAGATCACCTTTTCATATTACGCAAATGTTGGGGTCAAGTGTACCAGGATCTGTACCCATGAAAGTAGTATAAAAGCATCCTTAGTGTAGCTGATAAACCATGAAAATAGTCTAAGGTTCTATCTAATATTAGAGACGCGTGGAGTGTTTGCTCCTGTTACCTCCAGCAGACTGTCTCCAACCAGCGCCACCATCAGGCGATGTCCCCTTCGCTGCCGTACGAGGGCTGCGTTTTCCGTCGCATACATGCATGTGAAGTCGAACATAGCCACATCCGGCTGCCCGTAGTGGTTCATGGCAAAGTCAAGAGTCGGCAGCTGGTGATTGGTCGAGAAGTCCGCTGCCTCCCGGGCGTACTCCAGCAGGGCATTCTGATCTACATTGTCTCTGGAGAGCAAAACCTCTGTGTCTGTATAGTCCTGAAGGAAAATAAATAAATAGCACAGGTGTAGACACTCCTGACTGCACTCCCACAAACACACACACAATTAGATGAGAACTCACACGCAGGATGACTCCTTTCTCCAGCAGACTCTGCTTCTTAGCCGTCATGACAAAATAATGCGTGTCATCCTTATAGTAGACGATGTTCTCCAGGTCAATACCTGTGAGAGAAACATAACTAACCTTTAGGAACACACGGCACAGGTTAAAATAATAGGTAAAAAAGGTTCAAAAACAGTCTTGTGTAGATAAAACTGAAAAAATAAAACTCTTAGACCAAGGGTTCATCATATAGTACAGTATGTCCAAGCTCTGTGCTTTCTGAAAGGGCTTAGCTTCTTAAGAAAGACATCGGTTTTAGGGTCCTACATAGCTATTGAGTGGGTTTCTCCAGAGGAAAACACCAGAAAATGGTTAAGGGGTTTATATGGGAGTTCATTCATTCATTCATCCATCTTCTATACCTCTGAGGCGGGAAATGTACTGTACTCTCGACCCTGAAGTTGCCAGGCCACAGTGCTAACCAATGCGTCACAGTCCTATGGTTGTCTACGTTTTAAAGATTATACTTTTAGACAAAACGTTTAATCACAAGGTCTCAGTCTCAGCATGGTTAAGGATTCTTGGCTTCTTTGGCTACGGTCCGGTACTACTGTACATAGTGCTGAAAGATTCAGTGGCGGGCCGCAGTAATGGAAAGTGAAGAGAGCAGCTGCCTGCCAAAACCCGCATTCAAAACCAGTCTCAGAAGCAATTCCAGCAAGAAAGCCACATCTTAAACGACACCTTCTCTCCTTAGTAATTGGTTCAAAGTCATTCCTAATCGCCTCTGACCTGTCCATATTGTGTTTTGAACATTACTAGTTAATGCGACTGTGGATAAGTCAGACGCTCGTCCTAAAAACATGGTTAAGCTAGCCATCATGGGTGCAGCTTTTACATGGGTAATAGCGCCAAAACTGGACAAAAAGACCATCCAGGAGCAACACAAAATGATTCAGTTTAACTTAAACACGGGTTTCCGCCAAAACTTTCGCTTTCAAATAAAATGTGTAGCGGAATAAGTTGTTATGGTTCGTGATATTCTGTTTTATTCCAATGACACAGACGGCAGCTCAGACCGGCTGTGTGTCAGTTGAACAGGAATTTTCTGTAAACGGTATGTGACTGTGCACGCACATCCTGCTGCACTTCCCAAATCCAGAGGTTGTAGTAGTAGTACCGACAAGAACTTTACTTCTTTCTTTATGAATTCCCACAAAGAGCAGATAAAATTAATCTTTCAAATAAAAATGTTTTTTACTCACTCATTCACTATACCGCTTTATCCTGTCACAGGGGCCTGGAGCCTATCCCAGGAGACTTAGCGCATGAGGCTGGGTACACCCTGGATGGGGTGCCAATCCATCGCAGGGCACACACACATGCTCATTCACACACTACGGGCAATTTGGGAACGCCACTTATGCACACAGACCCAAGGTGGGAATTGAACCCAGACCCTGGAGGTACAAGGCGACAGTACTAACCACTTAACCACCATGCTGCCTAAAATGATTTCTAAACAAGTTTATTTGCTCTGTAACATGCTCTGCCAAGGAATTCCTCTATTTTAAGGTTCTACATACATTAGAGTTTAAGGGTTGGTTCCAGAAAGTGACAAACTAAAGAATGGCAGTAAATAGCAGAACCCTTAGACATAGAGTTTATAAGTTAGGGGTTCTAAACTTTCTAAAATAATTCAACTTGTGATTAATGCTGATAGAAAACCCTTTCTCATTAAGCTATAGATATATCCTTTAATTGTTCCTCAAAAAATGGAAGACCAAAAAACTATGCTAAGATTCTACAAGCATATTTTAGATAAACAATTCTTCTTTGCTTTCTAATGGGATTTTATTTGTAACCAACTCTACTATAGTAAGATTTTCCAAAGCATTTTAAGAGGTTTGATAGAAACACAGATTAGAGCAACCTTAAAGGTTCTAGATGTTTGCTTGTCTACTCTTTAATCACGTTCTGTTCACCATTATACAGTACTGTATGTAAGTAAATATTTTAATCTTACACTTTTCTTACACAATATCTTGAATATTCTGACACAAATAACCCTTAGCTGAGAAGACTATTTTGCTTAATATTATGTTAAATATGTTATGTTGCATTACCGGTGGCATTGCGCAGCTCCTGGAAGAACCTCTGGTTGAAAATAAAGGCCACGCCGCTGATCTCCTCCACCTTGGCCTCTGCTGTGGTGTTACGGTTGATGAAGTTTGCAGTAATGGCGATGGCCAGCTTTCCCCGGAACTCCTTCCTGCGAAATCCTAATAGACAAACAGCAAGACGGAGCTTTTCCTTCACCAAATAAACAAGAGACAGCACTAAATACCGAATGTCACCCAAAAGATCAGTATGAATTTTTTTTTAAGATGTTATGTTTAAGAGAAGAGCAGAATAAAAAAAAGTCAGAATTGAGGAACTGTGATTTCAACCTTGGATTGTGAAATGCAGCTGAATGTGCGAAAAACATGTTTCGTCATAGAGTCATGGCTTAGCGATGCCACAGATGTGACAAAGTTGAAACCTTATGACGCTTGTTAGGTACATGTATGCCTTTGTACACATCAGCGTGACCAGAAATATGATTAAAAGAATTTCCATCTTCATGTCATGTTGATACGTGGTAAAAGATTTTGGTGATCCTGTTTTATAGACTTAGTTATATTTTGGTATATACAGTACCTTGTCCTCTTTACCAAAAAAAAGCGAAAAAAAACATGCTACTGCCATTTACTTACCTCACAGGTATAAGATTATGGACTGTACTTATACAACTGTAGACCCTCACTCTCTTACTCACTCATCGTCAAACCTGGCCAGGAATCAAACCCGGACTCTGGAGATGCAAAGCGACCGTGCTAACCACTAAGCCACTGTGCCGAGCCAACTGTGGACCACTATGGACTAAAGGTACTGTATGTGAATAAGAATGTTCATGGACTGTATAAGATTATACAATTATGGAAAACTACAGGGATTGTGGTATATAATTATTTAAATTCAATTTTTATTTGCCAAATACAAAACCATACACAATATGACATGCAGTGAAATACTTATACGACTGTTAATGACCTAAACTAGAAAACTTATACAGAAAAATAGATTTACACTACAAATAAAAATTGTATGCAATAGGTTTGCAATAAAATAAAATGTAAATTAGAAATAAAATAAAAATAGAAATGTACATGTCAAAATAACAAAATTTACATAATGAAAGTGAAGAGTGTGAACAGTATGAAAGATAAATATATAAAATGTAAAAATATGTCAATAGCAGTGTGATTAGAAACAGGGAGTATAAAATAATAAAAGTTGTAGGCTTGAAGCAATGTAATTGTCCATGACCTAAAGTGCAAGATAGTCTTCTTATATGCAAATGAGTAAAAACACATGTATACTATATATACTGTATATATATAGAGAGAGAGATAGATAGATAGATAGATAGATAGATAGATAGATAGATAGATCATATTCAAAAGTTAGTATGCACTCTTTCCCTCTTTTAATTCTACGCTTTTGAGTAAATACATAATAAAAGTCATGATCGCAGCGGGTCTCAGTATTAGTAAAATTCAACCTCAGGCAAACAACAGCACAACTTTTATTACCATGCCATTATTATTTTAACCAAAATAAGAAAAAAAGAAAAAAAAAACATGTGCAATACTAAGTACTCCCTTACAGCTAATCATCAGCCCTTAATTAATTGATCATCAGCAGGTGTGAGGAACTCTATAAAACAAAACCTCGATATAACAAAATAAAAGAGCATATTCAGTAATAGACTCATACAGGTTTGCTGCACTAAGAAGCATTATGGGAGGTCGTTTATACCTGCAGCCATTAGACTTTATAGACTCTTTTATGAGTCCCTGCAGGGCTGAGGTATTGTCGACCTCCTTGTTGCTGATGAGGCGTGAATTGCCCATGTATACATGTTTATTCTTAAAGGCTGTTAGGCAATTTTACACACAGTATGTGCAATATTTGTACAGATGTCTTTTTAACTAAATTTTTTCCCATGAGGACTTGTGGATGTTTTACGTAGGCTGTGTTTTAGTCTGTGTTGCTGAAGATGTATAGTTTCCCCTGGGGTTAATGAAAATCTTATCTTATCTTATCTTATATACAAAGCAGAAGTTTAGAGGGAGGGACATAAACAATGGTCTTAGAAAAGAAATTGTTGTTCATATACCGTAAGAACAAAGGTCAGCCATATGGCTAGGTGAATGCAAGTTATCACCTGGTAAGGTGTTCCTCCTGCCATCCGCTCCAACAACCACATCAAACTGCAGCTCATTCACTGGATGTGCAGGGGGATGAACCTCAGCACTCCAGCCAATACCTGCATGAAACACAAACACAACATCCTGTCAGTTAGGGAATGAGCTTATTATACGGAAGTTAATTCCAATCGAGTAATCTGATTGGTTGAGAGGCATTCCATGAGTGGGGATATAGAGCATAGCAGCGCTGGGATGTGTAACTATAAGTAGATCTGTACAGTCCACAGTACTGGAGGAGAGAGCAACTGCCTGCCAAAACCCACATTCAAATCCAGTCATGGAAGGTCTTTGAACAAACAAAACCAACAACAAAAAAACCACCTAATAATGTATTAAACAATACTTTATCTCCTTAGCAACTGCTTGTTCTGAAATGCCGTCTGTGTTGTTGTGGTCATGGCTAATGGGAGCTACCAAGCTATCCAACTTCTAACACAAGACTGAATCCCAAGTGAACAAGGGCACAATTTGATGTGTGAAACAAGCTATTGTACACCACTATTTGGCTACACACTATAGTGCCAGTAGGAAATTAAAACTACTTTTACCCCAGTTGATTACACTAACTGTCGGTCGCTAACCGTTGGTCGCTAGCTCAACGCTAGTTCTGCCAGTTGTTGAAGGATATGTGTTGAATATAAGCAAAATAACTGGTTATTTAAACAAACAAATTATTACCCATTGCTAATAAATGGTGTTTGTGGGCCTGTTGTATAATCAGTACCACAGCACTCCCTCGTGTGTGAACTCTACAACCTCTTTTCCAGGACTCTTCAAAAAGGGTCCTATTTATCGCTGGAGAGTTCCAGGGATGCGCTGGTTTATCCCTCTGGAGGGTTTTAAATAGAATCTTACAACAGGGCTTTGTTAAGAAAATCAGTCTGTTAACTCTTTTATGGTCGAATGGTTGCCACATCATGCCTGTACAGACTTAAAGTAAATGATTAATGCTTCTTTTTCCAAACGTGTTTGTGCTAAATGAGGACTAGGAAGTGTCTAAAAAAAGCCACAATGACAAGCGTAAGTCATACAGAGAGTCAGTGACGTCAATCTGGTCCAATGCTTGTGAAAACTACGCAGTCGTTCAAACCTTAGCTTCCTTTTTTCCCCGCGAGCACTTTTTAAGGATTTGAAGCACATGTTGAGGAAATGCAGCTTCAGCTCCATTTATGGTTGCATTACTTTATAACATTGCCATGCAGAAGACATAAAACACAGTTCACTGCATTGCTGGATAGCTCTGATGTAGTACTTCTGATATGTTACTGCATTACAGCACAACTTCAGCAAGTGGAACGCAGTGCTACAATATGAATTAGATTAATTTTTCAACATAAATCAGTCATTTTGCAGACACTCCAGAACAAGGTGTTCTAGTCCAATGATACATGTGACCAGGTCAGAATCAAAGTCACTGCTTTCTGTTACAGACACAACCTGATGATCATCAGATGATCTCTGGGCAGGGCGTCTGAGACTGAGGATAACGCCCAAGCTAAGAGTGTGTAAAGAAAAGAGGAAGGAAAAGGCACTGGGTGATGTAAATGCAAAATGGGATGAAACTTAACATTAGTTTTGTTGCATTAAGTAAGTATGGTTAAGTTACTGAGCTGAGGAGGCCATAGTGCACATAGCTGCTGTGATAAACTGTATGGAAGTGGAGATGCACAGTTAATCCATGCACACAGAGGCAGGAATAGAACCTGGCCAGGAATCGAACCCGTACCCTGGAGGTGCAAGGCGACACTGCTAACCACTAAGCCACTGTGCCGCCATCTCAATACATAATATAGTGAATTTTTCTTCCAACCTGGTGAGTATGTCTTGTTTAGAGTAAATGTGCACTCTACTCTAAAATAAAAACAAGTCCAAAACATTATTCATGATCTTGGATCATAAATCCGATCTTACTTTGGTTCTCTTGGTTCTCCGGAGGCTCCCTCAGACTCCTGAACTCCACATTCACATGAACCTCCACACCTAGGAGCAGAGCCACTTTCAGGAGGATGAGCTGCAGTTGACGAATACCTTCACACATAAACTGTATTCAGGCTTATGCAGAGCAACACAGGCAAAAGTAAAGTATACACGAGGAGTGTTCGAGTCAATCCGGGACTTTTGATTGTGCAGAGTAACAAAAATAAAAACTATGTTTATTTTTCTATATAACTACACTAACGCACTTATCTCAGTGTTTTACCAGTGCTTGAATCCCATCAAGGCAGAACGTTTTCTCAGTACCCCGGAGCTGTGATTGGACTGCCTGACAGGCTCCGCCCAGGATCGTCATTAATGTGCGAACCAATGTGTAAGAGTCTTATCATTGTACTTTTCTTTACGCCTTCATTTACATGGCCATGGTTTAACATGAATGCCCCTTATACTTTAGTTTTTATTTCTTCTGAAACTTTTACTCATCTTTTTTAAAAGAAAGATGGCTATATTTACTATAACACAGTTTCACAAAACATTGCAAAGAAAAATGTTAAGAGAGAGAGTGATCCTTGTGTTGCTTTCTCTACCATTAAACTTTGTAGCTTTGTAGACTTATACCATGATCTACATGTTTTATAAGAAAAAAGTGATTTTGTTATACTTACAAAAATAATTTTTTGTAAGTGATTTTCTGTGATGGACTGCCCTTACTTTCAGGCTGTATTAGATCTCAGTTTTTAAACAAATATTAAATTATTGAGTTTTTTTATATTTCTTAGTTCATGCTTTAATGTCTCCTTTATTGGCAGATCATTTTGCTTTAATTCGTTTACAACCGAGGTATGCAGCAATGCATTTGTGAAGCCACAACACGCACAACCTTGAGGCGGATGGGCTACAACAGCAGAAGACCCCACCGGGTACCACTC
>JAOTRS010000015.1:12392354-12403269 GCA_028565755.1 Dinotopterus cunningtoni | reverse complement strand
CACACACACACACACACACACACACACACACACACACACACACACACACACACACACACACACACACACACACTGTTTGGCTCTCTATTTCCCTCCCAAGACTCTATTCAGTATCATGTCTCTCACATAGTAAGGAATCGATTACAATCAACCATTATTAATCAGAAACGTAAAATATATATATATAAATTATCTGTATTGTTGTATCCAGATTTGACACAGAGAACACGCGCACACACACACACACACACACACACACACACACACACACACACACACACACACACACACTACCCCAACTATCTAGGTCCACATAAATTCAGGTTTGAGACATTATCAAGAGACATACCTGACACAGGTGTGCTTGTAGTCGCTATGGAGACAAGCATCAATGCCAAGAGAAGGAGCACACAGCAGCCAATCAGACGCCGAGCCTTGACTGGCATCGCCCTCGGACCTGCGCTCTCTCCCTCTGACTTCTCCATCCTGCTTGCCTTTTATGACATAACGCATGAACCTGATGTGTTTCCTCCAGGGAAACTGTCCATCTTCCCATGAGACTGCCTTTCAGTTTCAGGCATCTCTGAAACAAACAAACAAACAAATAAATAGACAATACTTTCATTTAAAGGACATATAAGGTAGTTTGATGGTTCTGACCTCTGTTCTCTCAGCTCACAGCACAGCACACCTCATTTAATGATATCAGCTAATGTCAGCTAATTAACAGACATTTCTGTGATTAGAGCAGAGAAAACACATAAATATGCAGGGAAGGTGACCCTCAAGGATCGGAGTTAAGAACCACTGCTGTTGTTTATAATGTGGATCTGTTGTCTAGGAATTTATCATATGTGTAATGCAATGTCACTATCTATATCTGTATAATGCTACAATTATCTACTAAAATTTTTATCCACAAGTGGGTGTGGCATGGAACAGAAAATAAAAAAACTATAGCTGAATCCAATCACTATTGACCTGGAAAGACTTGAAAACTCAGAAATACCAGCATTGTCAGGATGGCGTGTGAATTCTGGCTCTGACAATTTCTCAACCTCTGCTTCCTCACTCTAGTTTACAATAAGTCATACATTTGCGAGATTGTATTGATAGTGCCAGTGCACATGTCTAATCCCAGATGCTCATTCTGGCAAGCTTTCTACAATCAATCTATCAATCAATAAATAGTGCACCATGTGTTTGAATGTATTATGCAATCTAAATAATGTATTCACGTTCCTCAAGTATAATAAAGGTTTTATAGACAGGATAAGTATGATACTGGATGTGACAGTGGAAAGAAAAAGTTAACCTTTTCGAGTTTCATGGTTTTCTGCATTAATTTGTCACAAAATGTGATCTGATCTTGATCTTAGCATGTAAGCCATGCCTCGCCAAAAAGAATTTCAGAGGATCTACTGTACGATAAAGAATTGTTGATTACAATATCGCACAAAAGTTTGGGATCGCTGGCCTCCGAGTGGCGCAGTGGTAAAGTGCTCACCCTATCGTCTGGAGATCGCGAGTTTGATTCCTGGGTGATGCTGTAACCTCTCGCAGCCGGAGCTCTAGTGAGAGCTGATTAGCCGAGCTCTCTCACAGGGGAGGGATGAGAGATACTTGGTGCTCCCACATTAATCACGGCTCTACAGCCAATCAGGCTCGCGCAAGCGAAAGGAGCGGATAGCGCTGGCCTCCGAGTGTGTTACACCGCCCTTTTTCTGCGTGAGCGTGAGCGAGCAGTTTGAAAAGATGCGGTCAGCTGGCATCATGTGGTTTGGAGGAAACACGTGATAGTCTTCGGCCCTCCCGACTGAGTAGTAGTAGTAGCCTTAATGTGGCAGCCCCCTAGTGACGGGGAGGAATTAAACACGACTGAATTAGGGAGAAAATCGGAGAAAAATCTGAAAAAAAAAAGTTTGGGATCACTTTCTTACTCCTTGGTTGTTCCTTTTTTTTTATTTCTTTCCACATAAAGCAATGCTGAAGGCACCCAAAATATGCAATAAGAGGCAAAGACACTTTGGGACTGTGGCTACTCTACCAAAAAGTGGATGCCCAGTCAAAATGACCTTAAGAGCACAACAAAGACTCATCAATGAGGTAAAGAAACAACCCTGAGTGACAACCAGAGATTTGAAGGCACCATTGGAACTGGCTAACATCTGTGTACATGAGTCTACAGTATGTAAAACATTAAACAAGTACAGTGGAACCTCAAATTGCAAGTAACCCTGTTTCTGAGCGTTCGCAAGACGAGCAAAGAATTTTAATAAATTTTGACTTGATATACAAGTACCAAGTATCATCAAGTCAATAGCCAATTCTTCTTCTCTCTCTCTTGCGGAATTGTGGGTAATCGTCTCCCATGCATGGTCTCAGTGTGCGTCTCTCACTGGTATATTCAACATCTGTGTGCGGGTGTACTGTTTACTATAACACTGTGACCACGTGTGTACACGTAAAGCATCTTTTATTTTGTGTTTGTATGTGTGCGTGATTATTTTTAAAGGTAAAGTGCAGGTTAATTTATTTTATTTTTACTTTATATTTTTTATTAACTATTTTTATATAAATATTTTAGGTTGTGGAACGAATCTTCAGAGTTTCCATTATTTCTTATGGTTGAAATTGGCTTTAATATACAAGTGTTTTGATATACAAGCATACTTCCGGAACAAATTGGTTCCACTATAGGGTGTCCATGACAAAACAACACAATGGAAGCCGCTTCTTTCTAAAACGAACATTGCTTCATGCCTGAAGATTGCAAAAGAGTACATTGACACTCCACAGTCGTACTGGCAAAATGTTTTGTGTAGTATTTGGAAAGAACAGGACACTGCATATCATCTTGAAAACATCATCCTGACAGCATCATGATTTGGGCCTGCTTTGCTCCATCAGGGCCTGGCCAGGTTACAGTCATAGAGGGGCGATGAATTCCCACGTGCATTAAAAAATTCTTTAGGAAAATGAGAGAATGCTTGTACATCAGCTGAAACTCTGTAGAGTCCGCAAGAGGCCTGGAGGTTATTCCAGTGGACTCGGAGCACGAGGCAGGGTACACTCTGGATGAGATGCCAGTCCAGTTTACAGTACACGTATATTCACTCACACACTATTGGGAATTTGGAAACTCCAATTAGCCTAATATGCATGTCTTTGGACTGTTGGAGAAAACCAGAGCACCCAGAGGAAACCTATCAAGCACAGGGAGAACATGCAAATTCCATGCACACACAAGACAGGAATCAAACTCTTGACCGTGGAGATGCAAGGCCACAGTTCTAACCACTTTCTTTTTGGTAATCTGGTCCATCCAGATGCTATCTGGCACATCAGTGGATGGATACTCTCCACCCTGGTGAGATATCTGTCGTTTCTGTGGCAGTTACTTAAGGGGTTGGGTTTCCGGCTTGATACCTGATTGTCATTCTCACACTATGGACAATCTGGGAACGCCAATTAGCCTAACCTGCTTGTCTTTGGACTGTGGGAGGAAACCGGAGTACTTGGAGGAAACCCACCAAGCACGGGGAGAACCAGCAAACTCCAGGCACAAAGACCCGAACATGGAATCGAACCCTCAACCCTGGAGGTGCAAGCTGACAGTGATAGCCACTAATCCACTGTGCCACAGCTAACCACCATAGGAAAGCAAATTATACTGATGTAGGGAGCATTTATATGCTAGCGTAGTTTGTGTTTGCTTTTATTTGTTCCCTTAAAGGGAAGCTTTTCACCTTTATTAAACTTTTTTCGAATAGGTGTGGCCTCTTCCATAATGACTCCACCCACACAATCCCAAAACTCCAGAGGCTTCACATTTGTGCTGGTCTGGCATCTAAGACATGGCATGTTGTGTTTTGTTGTGTATTTGTAGAATAGGGGACTGATGCACACAGTGTAGTCAGCCTACTCGATCATTCCTGACACTCCATGGATTTGGCTCAAATACCTACTAGGCTAGAATTCTGATTAGGTGATCTGATTTATATTACTTTGATTCGATTCATCAGGAGTAGCAGACCTTTCAGGGACGTGGTGTAGATGAGATGTAGTGGGTGAGAGCATTACTTAAGGAGTGGAAGCTGCTGTGTGTTACGTCTTTTCATTCAGGATCAATGCAACAGCCTTATCTTATTACAGAATTATTGAGTAGACTTGGATGAAAAATGGCATGTGTAAGGCCTAGAGGTTAGACACCTATGTGAATTTCGATCAGATGTACAGCATCACCACAAGGGAGGGAGGGAGAGAGAGAGAGAGAGAGGGAAGGGCGGAGAGGAGGTGTCCCGACCTGCATACAGATAAGACATTGTGGATCAAAGATGCCTTTTCTTTAACACAGGAAGCTCCAGCATCATGCACACACACATACACACACTGCTCATGATGCATGCGAATATAAAGAGATGGAGTGATGAAGGCCAGCCATAGTATTTCCCCTTACCTGTCATTTGGAGATGCAGCACAGGGCCAGACTCAGCAGCATCAGCACCACCACCATCATCATCATCATCATCACACACCACTTATCATCATCATCATCATCATCATCATCTCCTGGTGTCCACACGGATCTCTCCCAAGGAAAAGAAGAAGAAGAAAAAAAAAACCCTGTACCCTACAGTATATCCTCTCGGTTATCTGCGCTCTCCCGGTAAAATCCCGGCGCGTCCAGAAATAAGCAGGTTCGCGCTCATGCGCGCTTCTCGCAACGCACGCACGCACGCGAGCCGGTCCAGTCCATCTGAACGCGCGGGAGAGAGGGAATTCGGCGGAACCTCGCCTCCGTGCCCGTACTCCACTCCACTCCGACTGCCAGCCTGGCCCCGCCCACTTCTCCATGTTCATTAAGGGATAGAGAACGGAGCGCTGCTCTGATTGGCTCGCAGGAGCATCAATCAAACTCTGGTCGCAAGCCTCTGGAGAGAGCTGCTTGTTTGTTTCCTCTCGTGGTCCAGATAATAAAGGACCAAGAGGTTCTAAAGGTCGGGTCCAGAACCCAATTAGTACTGACCATGTGTGGTTATTGTCTCTCATTCGTTCATTCATTTATTTATTCATTCATTCATGAGTAAGTGCTTTAATATGAGTATGTAATATTTATTTTGGTATAGGGTGTACACCTGTTTATAACTCTAATATAATTATATTATAAATGATGATTATAATGATTTAAAACAATCTAATAATACAGTATAAAGTATTATATATCTAATTGAATACAAGCCTAAATATGATTAAATTAAATGCTAATATCTTACTATATGTGCAATTTTATTCATTTGGAAAGTGTGGGGGGAAAAAACAGAAATAGGAAAAAGCTCCTATAAAGTGAATATATGTTATACAGTATATGCACAAATAATGACATATTTGTAATATTTAATAAAATTAAACTCACTCACTCATCGTCTATAACGTTTATCCTGTATTCAGGGTCGCGGGGGCCTGGAGCCTATCCCAGGAGGGCACGAGGCAGGGTACACCCTGGACAGGGTGCCAATCCATCACAAGGCACACACACACACACACACACACACATTACAGGCAATTTGGGAACATCGATTAGCTTAATCTGCATGTCTTTGTTGGAGAAAACCAAAGCACCAGTAGGAAAGTTACCAAGCACACAGAGACAGGAATCGAGCCTGGCTGGGAATCGAACCCTGACTGTGGAGGTGCAAGGCGACAGTGCTAACCACTACACTACCATGCCACCTACTAAAATTACAATTACATAATATTATTACACAAATAATGTGTACTAGTTACGATTATTATGTCTGTTATTTTGATTATTAGTAGTTATGTACTGTAGGCTGCATGGTGGCGTAGTGGTTAGCACTTTGATTCCCGCCTCAGAGTCTGTATGCATGTTCTCCCTGTGCTTGGTGGGTTACCTCCGGGTACTCCAGTTTCCTCCCACAATCCAAAGACATGCAGATAATGCTAATTAGTGTTTCCAAAATGCCTGTAATGTGTGATGGATTGGCACCCTGTCCAGGATGTACCACACCTCGTGCCTTAAGTCTCCTGGGTTTGGCTCCGGGCCCCCTATGACACTGTACACAGGATAAAGTGATATAGACCAAGAGTGAGTATTAGTAGTGTTATTTTCATATAATATATATCTGTGCTGCATTCCTGTAGGATCCTAAAAATCTGACTTTCAGTAAACAATTTATCCACATCAAATTAAAATTTTTATTCATCACATACACAAGCACACACATTATGATATGCAGTGAAATGCTTAATCAGGGTCAAGGTGGATCTGGGACACGTTCCAGGATCACTGGGGCTTGAGGCATGTATACATAGTGGATTAGACCCAGGAAATCATACACTGGTATTCACACACTCACTCGCATCTACACTGCCAATGCATTTCAGCAGGGTCAGAATACTGGGCTGCATTAAGGACATATCAAAACCTGGAAGGACTGAGCTGAAACATTAACTTTGTAAAAGAAATGTGGTTTAAAAAAATCATGAATGGTGCATGGTGAAAACAAACAGTTTTTGGTTGGTAAAACCATAGCTGTGTGTAATAGTGAAAGTAAGAGTAATTACATTCACGCACACAATGTGATGATATCTCACAGGATTGGGACTAAACAGCGGTGTGTCCATAAGAAAACCACTTTTTCTTCAGAAAAAAGATTGAATTTGCCAGGAAGCATAAAGATTTTGGAGCAGTGGAAAAAAAGGTCATATGGTCTGCTACAGTAAATTCAGATTGACCCTAATCCAGAGCGATGGACACGTCAGGGTAAGAAGGGAAGCGCATGAAGTGATGCACCCATCATGCATTGTGCCCACTGTACACTGTTATGATCTGGGGTTGCTTCAGTTGCTCAGGTCTAGGCTCAGCAGTGGCAATAAAATGAAGTCAGCTGACTAGCTGAATGTACCGAATGACCAGGTTATCACATCTATGGAGTTTTCTTTTTCTCTTGATTAGACAGGTATATTCCAGGACTCAGATTGTGAAAGAGTGGTTTTGGGAGCACGAGGAATCATTTTCACACATGAACTTCTGTAATCAAAGCAAAAGGTGACTAAAATGTTAGGTTGTGCAACTTTTTTTTTTTTTGGCCAGGCAGAGTGTAGAATTAAATTACCTTTTATAGATCACATCATCTGAGGGAGGATTTCTTCACCAGCGGTACCTCTGGGTTAATGTGGATTTCTGTAATAAATCTTTTAGAATAAAAAATAACAATGGAAAGTAAGTTGATCTAAACAATAAAAGTTGTGTCTGTATTCATCACTTCTTATTCCATAATTATTATATAGGGGTGTCTCACACAACATCGTCTGTCTCTCCCTCTCTCTATAGTTCTCACTCAAACACACACACACTACAACATTCTCTGTACTACATGCATAATCCCGAAACATCTTTGACTATAAACTTTTGAAATTCAGTCTTAACATCAACTTCACTTCCCAAGACCAGCATGTATACTATACTGTACATGTGATGGTAGTATTCATTTCTACCATCTTGTTCCACTTTCTTCAATCGATGCACCAGCACCACCTAGTGGTTGTGGCATGACATGACGAGCCATCTCACTTCCACATATTAAATATTGAGACAGAATACATAATAAACCAGCAGTGACCATGTTGAGTCAGGCACGAATGCTTGCAGATGATAACAAATGGTACAAATATCAAAGAGGGTCAATGGCAGGAAAAGTTTATTGTCTGTGGTTACAGAGTATAGAAAATGAAATATTGTTCAATAAAAACAATCCAACGTACTTCTACATATGATAGCAGAAATTATTCCGGCAGTATAACTGTATTTCACTCTGCATTCGCCTTATGATTACAGTGTGACTTGTGATATGAGGAGAAAAAAAAAAGTTTCAAAAAAGTATGCTTTCCCTCTGTACTGTATTTTCTCCTGTAGATGAATAGCTGACTAATTCTCATCCACTTATCACAAGGCGGTTACGAGTCGAGGAGGGTGAAGGCTAAAACTTGCTTCCTCTGTGACGAGCAAAGCCAACGAACTAAACCTGTTTAACCTGTTGCTCATTCTGCATCACAGCACAGTGCAGTCTTCATACAGTACATGAGCTCAGTGATGGACACTATTGACCGGTGTCTCTGTAGCAGACAGGGAAGATCATCTTGGCATCCTTCCCTCCCTTCTTTTTCCTTTGGATGGCTGCGAACTCATAATCTTCACTTTTCTGTTGCACAACTCCGTTAATCCATGATACATTAATTATCATAAAAAAAATTCTACGTATTTACTTTATACTATTTATAACACATCGATTCGGAACTTTTGCACCAATAAATGTTTGGTTGAAACCACACGCCATTAAGATAATGCTAAAAATGTACATTTTTTTGTAAGTAACATATTTTTTTATACTGCATTGTTCGCCATTACAGTACTTTGGCACACTTTGGATCAGTTCTACTGCAACCTACACATCGGCAACATGAAGGTTACACTTTATTATGAGTTCCCGATTTAAAGTCTGTATATAAACATTACTACTACAGTAAGTTCCTGTATGTACTCAATGTATAAGGACACATTATGGACTGTCACTCAGTGCTGTGCAGAATCATATCAGTATGTACACACGACCAGCCATTACATTAAAACCACCCGCATACAGTAATAACGTCTAGATTCCCATTTTGCTGTAAAAACAATAACTCTGATCTGTCGAGGCGTGGACTTCCTGACGGTGTGTTGTGGGTTCCTCCCACCAAGACCCTAGTAGCAGTCTGTAGCAGAGAGCTTTATTCTGCTGAAAGAGGTCAGGAAGACTATTACTGTACAATAAAGTGGTATAACTCAGTCTGCAAAAGTGTGTAACGCAGGTAGTACAGTACGTTTCAAAACATCCCAAGATTTCCCATAGTGCATCCTGGTGGCACCTCTTCCACACACTTTCATTCAGCCATCCACATAAGGTAAAAGAAAATGTGATGCAATAAATACGGCCACCTTCTTCCATCCTTTTCTATCAGAACCTGCATTGTGCGATACAGTAGCTCTTCTGTGAGATCGGACCAGACTAGCTAGCCGTCACGCCAAAGCTAATCACTTCACCGGTTAGTGGTTTTAATGTTATGGCTGTTTAGTCTGTGTGTGTGTGTGTGTGTGTGTGTGTGTGTGTGTGTGTGTGTGTGTGTGTGTGTGTGTGTGTGCATATACTGTACAGTATTGTTTCACTGTGCTATTTGACTTTCCACCTCGCTGATGGAAACAAAGCATGGACGCCGGCGTACTTTCCTCTTGGTGTTGTGTTTGGGGTTTCTCTGGTACATATCTGTAACACATCATTAAGAGTTATTAACGTTCATAGAAAAAAAAATTCACTCTGTGCATCAGTCTCGACTGTTACTTAGTTAAAGCTTTTCTAATCCGTTAGTGTTTTACTAGAATTACTGATTGATATGCTTTGAAATGAAAAAAAAAAAAACAGACATTAGTCAAGTTTGTTTTTCAACATAAACCTGAAAAGTGAAAAAAAATTGTTTTGCAAACAGAAAAAAATTGTGTAATTATATATATAATAGCTCACTTAAATTTTTTTTTTACAGTTTTTATTTTTTTCCAATTTTGTTTTCAAATCAAAAATAGGAACTATAACGAGTGCTCACATTCATTCCCCTCCTCATGGGAGACGAGTGACAGGAGCAGGAAGTTTTTATCTAGTGTGCTGAACCGCTGTCTTTTTTTATTGTTTTATTTTTTTTTCACAGAAGAGCGTGAATAATGTTCGTGCTATTTTTGTGCTATAAGAAGCCAAGCGTGTAACCCTTTGATGAACCATCGTTAAACTTGTTAAGCTCTTCCTGAAAGCATGGTTTATCAGCCACCCGGGGACTCTCGGGCATTTTGGCATTAACAGGGCAGAAAGCGGAAAACGAGCTTCCATGAGCTCGACACACGCTGTACAATACGCTCTCTGCAGTGAGCTACACTTCTCTTGACCCCATTTTTGTCACCGAGCTTTTGCATTCGGAAAATGTGCCAGCTTTAAGTCAAAATATTTTATGATCTAAAAAAAAAATTCATGCATTTGATTCAGCACATAGAATATGTTACTGTGAACTGTGGGTGTCCGGTCAGGCATTTAAACTATGAAGTGTTAATAATAATAATAATTAATAATAATAATAATAATAATAATAATAATAATTAATAATAATAATAATAATATAGTTTTTGGAAGATGTTTTAGGAAATTTATTTTAATTTGGCGTAATACTTTAGAACAAGTCTTTAAACTTAATAAATTTTGCCATTTTTAAACGTGAAGGATTATTTTTTATAGTTTACCCGGTATACTCATAAATACTCTGCATTTTTTTTGTTTGTTTCTTATTTACTTAAAATGATCATTTTACAGAAAGTAAAGTTGTTATGTTTGAGTACAGCTCACAGAAACTCAATTTCCTCTTTCAGCGCTGTCAACACTAAACATCTAAACTGCCCGCCACGCCCCGCCTGGCTCCGCCCCACCCCGCCCCGGTTCTGCCCCTAAAAGCCCTGAGCAGCTAAAAGGTGGACCTGCTTTATTTAACCTGCTTTAAAAATGGTTAAAGAGGGTTAGACATTCGGCTTCTTCAAAATGGCACAAAAAATTATAAAATAAATAAATAAAAATTTAAAAAGCCAATTCATCATAACATGGGAAGAAACAAGCTGAATACTTCCATGTCCTGCGACTTGTGACCAATAAAAAAAATAATAATAATAATAATATATTTTTTTAAAATATTAGTTTTAATCATCATCATCATGTTTTTTTATTTTTCTTTTTATTTAACCATAAAATAATAAAATGAGCCATTACCTGTTTTATTATTATTACATATATTTTGGTTTTGGAAACAAAAGTTGATCTATCTA
>JAOTRS010000015.1:12363025-12374125 GCA_028565755.1 Dinotopterus cunningtoni | reverse complement strand
AAATGACTCAAAAAAAGATTCGTTCATTTTGATGAACGAGATTCAAAGAACCGAGTCACTAAAATGATTCAAACTTCACATCACTCGTGTTCTGCACATAAATTCCCTACCAGTCAAAAGTTTGGACACACCTTCTCCTTCAGTGGTTTTTCTTTTATATTTTTATGATAATACTGATAATCCAAACTATGAAAGAAAACTTATAGGATTATGAAGTAAACAAAAAAAGTGTTCAACAACCCAGAATATGTTTTTATATTTTAGATTGTCCAAAGTAGCTACATTTAGCTTTGACGACGGCGTGGCACACTCACGGCGTTCTCTCATCAAAGTCACCTGGAATGGTTTTCAATACACAGGTGTGCCTTTATCAAGGGTTGATTTGTGACATTTCTCGCCTTCGTAAAGTGTGACAGTGTGTTACTATAACTACTGTACAAAAACTCATAATTCCATATGTGTTCTGTCATCATTTCAATATCTTCAATGTTGAAAACAAGAAAAATTAAACAATAAGCAAGTGTGTCCAAACGTTTGACTGGTACTGTATGTTATAGCTTTTTTTTTTTTTTTTTTAAATCTTTGTTGGCCTCATGTTTTATACTTTTAAGTCCATTAAGTGTCCCTCCATCTGTCAGTGAATTAATTTCTCTTAAGGTGGGGAAGATTATAATAAAAAATAGAATAAGCAGTTCTAGTAAGAAGTTAGTTCACCAATGCCTAACGTTTATTTCTTTTACGAATTTAAATTACGAATGCATGTGTGACCTGTTTGGTTCACACGGATCCGTCTAAGCCAGGTATAAGCCTGTTGTTGTGTATTGGAAAAATTATATATTTCTCAGTTTTTCTTCATATTTGTACATCATAATTGTTTAATAAAAATAAATTTAAAAAAAATCATATAAGGGAATTGTCAAACGAAAAACTTACTAACCCAAAGAAGGGTTACGAGACAAATTTATCTTATTAAGACTGACATTTTCTGGCTCACCATGAAGCAGAAGAGAGGGTGCTAGGAGGTTTTTTAAGCGATTTCAGTCTGGAGTTATTCACGGTACCTTGAGCTGGTTCTTGTCGCCGATGATGTAGAGATACGCTCTTTGCTGGCGGAGGAAGTACGGCTCGGTTGGCCCGCCGTTTGCCTGAGGGGAGTCCTTCCCTGCCAGCCGGTTCCCCACTTCAGGATTATATGTAGAGAGACGCCCGCTGCCCCGGATACTCCCCCACTTCCCTAAACACAAAACAAATGGTTCAAGTGGTGAAAGGTTAGGTGCGTGCTGCGCTGGCGTTTAGATCGATCTGAGACGTATTCGAGTGCACGTCTACATTCACATATCGGCTGCGGATTATCGTCTGGGTGGATGCAATCAGAGCGTATGGACACAATCATTCACAAAGAGCATGATAGACAACAAGAGCGCTGCCAGAACACAGAGAGGGACGTGCAAAGAGATGCCAGGCTGGACGGACAATAAAAAAACAGAGATCAGGACTGTGGACACAGAGATCAAAGTGAACGGTTAGCCCAGGGAAAAAGGACAGCGACGCTGGATGGGCGCCAGCTCACACACGCTGACATCACTGTTAAGAAACCTGATTGGTTAGACTGAAGAGCAGGGGGGGAGGGGGGCTCTACTGTACTGTACCTCGGGGTGAGCAGCGGGCCTTGAGTGAAACCTTAGGCTGAGAGAGGGAGATGACCTTTGCCCTCTGACCCAGTGCTAGGGCCAGAGAATAAAGAGACACTCGTTACTGTCGACACATATTCGAACACAGCTACGCTGCGCTAAAACACGCTAATGTCCTAAACCACAGCGCTGATTGCTTAGATGTGAAGTTTGAGAAAATTGGCTTTATGTTATTTTTACATGTTATTGTTTCTATAGTAACAACTCATCCAAGAAAAGAAATATAAATGTACTGATTAAAAGATTAAAAAAAAAAAGAAAACATGTTGATATTAATTAATAAACCCCTGGCAATCTGCTGTGGTGGAAGAGGAATTAAACACTTCTGGATGTGTTATGGGAAAATAATTAACTTCAAAGTGATCCAGTAACATCACACCTCAGCATTGTTGATTATTTTCCCGCAACACCGGCTGGTTCACGTCCCCAGAAGTGTTTCACTCCTTACACATGTGACATCAGACAGCTACTGTAACTACACTACCTCTACTACGTTAGTAACAGACTTAATACGTAACAGGAGGGAGTGTTACAGACAGAACACACATTTCCAGATCTCTCTCACACACACACACACACACACACACACACACACACACACACACACACACACACACACACAAACATCTCCCCTACCTCCTCGGCTGAAGGTTCCAGGCACATCCTCTTTAGAGCCCATGACTTGCTTCATAAGAGCTCCGATTTTTGGTTGTCTCAGTTTGTCGGATGAGTCTAAAAACACACACACACACACTTACACCAGTTAGATTTGTTCTTGTCTCGCGAATCCAGATCTCCAGCTTCTATGATCATTTCGGCCGAGAATCGTGTACTTCCTCGTGAACGGGTCATGTGATCGACGACCGGCCCATCACAGACGTTTCCTGGAGGATGCCGTTTAGGACTTTTCTAATTCCTGGTCTATCAATTACTTCGAATTAAAAGCTTGGCGTTAAGAGTGTGCAAAAGTTTGCGCACTCTTGATAAGTAGGTACTACTGTGTGAATTCTGAATATTCAGGTTTATTGCTTGTGGCTGAAAAAGTAAAGTGTTTATTATGCTGAGAACACACTCTCTTCCTTCCCCTTCAACAGGGAATAATTTGTGGAATTTCTTCATAAAACTCTGACGTTGAAATAATAATAACAATATTAATAATACCTTTTATTTATAATGCACTTTATAGACTTATCCAGCTATAAAGATGCCGAAGTGAAAGGTGTGTGTGGTTTTCTGACCTGAGGTGCTCATGTGCATGGATGTGAAGCTGCTCAGTGTGTTTCTTCCGCTGGCCTCGCCGTAGGAGGGCATGGAGTTGATGATGGCCTGCAGGTACTTCTCCTGCTCCAGACTGACCGAGTCAGCCTGAGAGGGACCTGAAATACACATAGACACACTGTTCACTTCAAACCCTCCGTCATCAAACCATCTCACAACAAAACTAATTGAACTTCGATGAATAATTAAAAAAAAAAAAAAAAAAAAAAAAGTATGTAACGCAAGTCGAATTCTTGTTGGACTTTTATGGAAGGAGACAGACACTGGACTACATGGGGGCACTGGTTTGTCCTGACCTGAACTGGGGGCATTGGGAGATTTGAAGAATCCCACGACTCCTTTGGCGTGCAGACCGGCCGAGCGCAGGAGCACGGCTTTAGTGCGCGAGTTCCTCCAGCACACCACGGGGAAGCGGTTCTGTCTGTAGCACCGTGAGATGCGGTGGAGTGTCGAGTCAGGGATACTCTGAGGTACGATTAGCAAGCCTGGATAACTGACACACACATACACAAAAAGATTAACACAAACGGACTGCATCTCTTTTCCCCCCATCGTTAGAGAAAACAAAGGCGACATGTTCGGACGGCGTGTGTAAGCCCTGATCACGGGATCACCACGCACTCGCCTCCCGTAGCGTTTCACCCCGGGCCTCACCTCCTGCAGATGGTGTACATGCGGTTGACGGTGGAGATGCGGAAAGGCTCGTTCTTCGAGCGCGTAAGGCTGTTACTGAGCGTGCCCAGTCCCAGCCGCTGGTAGTCACGGCAACAAGCGCGCTCCACGACGTTGCTCATGGTCTGGCGGTCGGACGAGCGGATGGTGGAGGAAAGCGTGAGTGCGCTCTGCTCCATCTCCTCAGACACTGAGCGATGAGAAAACAGATCGATAGATTTTTAATAAAATGGAAGAACAATGTTAAATGAAAGCACAATGGGAAAAAAAAACGTCAGAGAATTCCCAAGACGTTTAAAATCTGTAATTAAATAAAACGATCAGTACTAAATTAACTTAAGCAGAAAAGTAAACCAGTTATACTGCATTTAATCGTTTACACAAAAATGATGGGAATAATTTCCACTTTCCTGTGTGTGTTAACTTCGTACCTCACTTTTTAAAACTTTTTTTCTCTTAAAAAAAAAATAAAAATCAATCAAACACACACACCTGAGGCGATCTGTGATCTATCCATCTTTCCAAACATCCATCCAACAATTAAACAAGCTGTCCATTAAAGCATCCATCTATTTATTGTTCCATCTATTCATCTTTCTATCCATCCATCCATTCATCAACCAAGCTCCATCAAACCATCCATCTATCTGTCTGTCTGTCTATCCAACTATCTTTCCATAAATTCATCTTTTGATCTATCTATCTATCTATCTATCTATATTTCTATAAATCAATCTTTGCACTCATCCCTTCATTTATCTACCTCTCCATCTTTATATCCATTCACATTTTAATCTATCCATCTATCTATATATCTATCTTTACATTAATCTATTAATCTATACCCCTAAATAGGTATCTATCCATCTATTTAGACATTTGACAGACGCTTTTATCCAGATCAACTAACTGTACACTTTTATCTCATTACACATCTGATGAGAGGGTTAAGGGCCTCGCTCAAGAGTAGCAACTTGGAGGTCGTGACATTTGAACCTGGGACCTTCCGAACCGTAGTCCAATAAGGTGATGATATGATGGATCAAAAAAATATCAGATTCATCATTTCTCTCATCAGAAGAAAAAAAAAAAAAAGAGATTGTACCCTAAGAGAGAAACTTTAGTGTGTGTGTGTGTGTGTGTCATGTGTATTATGGTGAATGTGATACCCGAGATCTCGTCCTCGTCCATTTCAGACTGCATACTGCTACGGTGCTCCCAGGTCGGAGGGGTGTACTTCTTCCGTGTCACGTATTGTCGTCCGATGGTCTTCTTAGCGCTCTTCACCAGGTTCTTAGAGAGGGTTCTGAAACAGGAAGTTACATACCGTTAATCTGGAAACAAATAAAGAAATGGCTTTGCTCTGGGTTAAAGAGTCAACCTCTGCTGCTGCTCCTTGTGCATTCTTGTCCTCATCCCACACACACACACACACACACACACCTGCTCTCAAACACAGCACTGCTCACGAGAACTAAACAAAAGAGCGATCTAAAATATTTTTGATCAAAAACAATTTTTTTGGTTTCCATCCAACATATCTTTCTATGAACAAAGAACCACTAGAGGATTAGATTTTTACTTACTGTATGTATATAAGAATCATGTATGCACAGATTGTGTAGTAAAATGTTGCTTTTTATTTTGTAATGAAACTGTAAAACTTCAAAGTAATTATACTGAGACTGCTTTTTTTTTATCTCTTAAAGAATGAAAACGGACGAGTGTGCCACTGGGAGAGAACTGAAGAGATACACAGAGAGAGTGTGAGAAAGAATGTGTGTGTGTGTGTGTGTGTGTGTGTGTGTGTGTGTAAGAGAGATGCTCTCATTTCTGCCATTCTCTGGCAGAAATGATGAAACAGGTTGACGTCTTGCCGTGTGGCAGGGAATGTGAACCAACCAAAAAAAAACCTTCCCAGTTTCCAGTATTAAATTATTCAGTGCCCTCTGTTTGCTTTCTATAATGCAGCTGCGTGAGAGAGAAATCACTCTGACTAACTGAAAATAACAGTGATAAAAGGACCAAAGCAGGGAATGCTCGAAAAGGCATGAAAGGAAAAAACACACATCCCAAGTGTCTGTTGATCAGGACACTGTCTCAGGCTCGGTATCCAGAAAAGCAGGAATGTAATCAAGACGACGAGTAAGGTAGAGCAGGAATCCCGAGGTACAGAACATAACCTGTATATCAGAAAGCCAACGTTCTGAGCCATGGCGGGTCTCGAACAGTGACAAACCAAAAACATCCTGTTTCTAGGATGAACACTTAAAAAAAAAGTCCCTGAGAATGAGTTACTACGGAAACGATACAGATACGCGATAAATATGATCTAAATTACATCATGAAGGACGTCAGAGCTGCTGGTTCAGTCGAAAGAATTTGAAAATGTTTTACACAGAACAGATTTTTCTAAATGTTATGGGTTTAAGCAGAACCGAAGTGCTTGTGCGCGCAAAATCTAAATCTGTTTGAATATGTTGTTGGAAATGTAATAAATAAATCTTTTATTTTTCTATATGGAGCCTATTTAATTTTGTTTGCCTAGGACAGGGGTCGGCAACCCGTGGATCTGGAGCCGCATGTGGATCTTTCCCTCTGCAGTGGCTTTGGAAAATAAATAATGAGTATGTAATTTACAACGTAATTTTTTTTTTTTTTTGATTTTTCCCCGATTTTCTCCCTAATTTAGTCGTGTCCAATTCCTTTTCGAACTGCTCGCTCACGCATTGTTGGGGGCGGAGTAACACACTCGGAGGACAGCGCTATCCGCTCCTTCCGCTTGCGTGAGCTCACAGACGCCCCTGATTGGCTGTAGAGCCGTCATTAATGTGGGAGCATGAAGTACCTCTCATCCCTCCCCTCTGAGAGAGCTCGGCCAATCAGCTCCCTCTAGACCTCCGGCTGCGTGAGGTTACAGCATCACACGGGAATCGAACTCGTGATCTCCGGATGATAGGGCGAGCACTTTACCACTGCGCCACACCACCCAGTTTTATTCAGATTGATAGCTGACTGCGCGCTCCAGTACACGCGATGAAAGGATGATGTCATACAGGAGCAGACGCCATTTTCAGTTTGCTGCAGGTGGATAATTTAAGTTTGGCTTTTTATTTCACAAATACTAGGAGGACTCAAATAGACATCGAGTATAGTATTTAAAAGTAACCTTCAACCCAGTTCAAGGGTTCAAAATGTTTTTGTTGCATGCAGAAATTACATTTTGTTTTCTCTGTAGCAGTTCATTGATTTCATAAATGCTACTACACACTATACAGTGGGTTTTTTTTATACATAGCATAAAGGTAAAAAAAAACAACAACAACAACAACGATATATGCAGTGTTATCTTCATTTTAGAGGTCAAAAGAGTTTTGTGGCTCCCGACGTTTTCTTTTTTTGGGAAACAGCTCCAAATGGCTCTTTGAGTGTTTAAGGCTGCGACCCCTGGACTAGGACATGTATTTACTCAGATATTTATTTTTTAAAGGATGTCACATTTTTTGTGACACCCTGTACATTTCTGTCTAAAGACCAATGAATGATTTGTGTGTAAGGATTTTCTTTTTTAAAAAACTATTGATTTATCATGTGTGTGTGTGACGCAGAGAAGTTTGAGACCCACTTCAGCGACTGGTTCTTGTCCTTGGTCTTGTGCTCCACCACCATCTTGGCCGACTGACCCACGGTGAAGGCGAACGTGCCGTGCACGTGCTGGGGGTAGCGCAGTTTGTGCATGTGTTTCCGGAAAACCTCGGCCAGGTCTGACGCTACCTCCTCATCGAACCCTACCTTCATCAGCTGCAGAAGTGAGAAAGAGAAAAGAGAAACGTGAGACGTGAGCGAGAGGAAAGACAGGGTGAGGAATGGTGACGGTGACGATAACGGCTCTGTGCAATACCTGGAAGGTACAGGAGCGGAGCTGCAGGCCATCCTGAATGAAATGGTCCTTGGGTAAACTCTCTGAGTTTAGTTTCTTCTCCTTGGTGAGGGAGGCGATGGGGAAGGAGCGTGTCACAACCTGCTCTGCGACTACACACACGGACATGATTAATGTTGTGCTGAGTGAACAAACACACATAAGCACTTTCAAAATCTTCCAGAAATCTGAACATTAAGCGTGCGCATGTTTGTGCTCTTCAATGCTCTATTCTCACTGGCTGACTCATTCTGCTATGACATGGTTTCTATAGTAACGAGTCATACACATGGGTGTAGCGCACAGTTTGTAACAGCGACGCTCTCGTACCCAGAGGGTCGTTGGGCGTGCCCTTGAAGATGATCCTGTACGTGCTGAGGAAGATGGCACCCTCGGCGGGCAGGAGGGGCGGCCCGCCCATCACACCCGTGGCCTCGTCTCGGCCGTCCGACAGGAGGTGCACGCGCATGCCGTCCATCACCAACTCCTCACCCGCTAACAGGGACGGCCTCAGGAGCTTGGGCTAAGGAGAGAGAGAGAGACATTTAGGTATGACATCATGCACTTTATATTAGGTTAAAATTTTAGCTTTAAGCAAAATGAAAACAATTAATTACACAAACAGGCATGCCGGCACACACAGAACAGAAACAAACAGAGAACACACACATCAGTCACATTTCCATCGATGTCCAGGAGCAGCAGTAATCCCAGTTTCTAAAGGAATTTCTATGTTGTGTTGCCCTTTAAAGCTAAATAAAACCCTTTTTGATCGTCAGAGCGTTCAGCTCAAAGAGGTTGATCCAAACTCAATGCTCTTTTCACATCCTCTGTTCATTATCAAGCTACAAGGAATTTCTACACCACTCTATCCACTCATCTTTATCAAAGTAGCTTATTTTCAAGCCCTTTGACGCGCCATGTCTCGTTTTCCAATCAGACCAAAAACGAGCGAGCTACAAGTCAGGGCAGAAAAGTGGTTCGGGACGGGTAGCAAAATTATCCTTATAAGTCGAAAACACTGGGGTTTTTTTCTGGAGCATATTTTACTTCCGCTGAGATCAGGAGGTCCAGGCCGAACGCTACGGTTTACGTTTTGTAGGGGTGCGTGCAAAATTCAGGGTGATACGGCCAGAGGTTTTGAAAAAAACATCAGTCGGATTGCTTAGAAAAGTAATTCTCTGAGGACGCCCTTATTAAAAAATTTCAATTTTACATTTACTGCACTTTTATGTTTGACTTTTTCATTAACAGTGTAGCAACCAGTGTAATTCGGACCCTGTGTACAGCTTTAAATGAAGGTGTAATCTTTACAACACAAATAAAAACTAAGTAAACAAAAACAAGCATTTTTGTTCAGCTATGTAAAAGATAAGTAGGTAGTGTTACTTGTATTTTGCTGGTCAACTAGTACGTATAGGATTGAGTAAAAAACTTTTCAATGTTCCTTAATATTTTTTGAAATAATCATATAATATTCATTTTTTTTTTTTTAAATAAAATGTGATGATGTGAGTTCCGGTTATAGACAGTTAATGTGACATTTATCAGAGAAGTTAAAACTCCACAAATCAATAACCACAGCCAAGCTGGTGCAATGCCTTATGAGGGAATTCTCAGAGACAAACTAAATCCAGGTGGGCTCCAGCCACATTCACTTCTACACAAGGATTAGTGGTGTGACACTTGGATTAGTGGTGTGACACCTTTTTGATTTTGTGGGCAAACTCTTGCTTCAAATCATTGAGTTTGAGAAACAGAGGGTTAGACTAGACTGGATTAGATGTTGTGCTCATTTCAGCAAGGTGTGAGAGTTAGAGAAGGGTGGAGTGGAAGAGCTACAGAACCCAGCATGCACCGCTCAGTGTGCCGTCACACAGACGTACCTGCTGTGGCACTCACTGTGGTGATGGGGTGCTATAGGTGGGTGTGGGCGTGGGCGTGGTTGCCTGCCTGGGTTTCTAGCTTGTCTGTGGAGTCCAGCCCAATGTAAAATACTGAGTTGTTTACCTTTTGGATAGGAGGCAGCCTCTTGCTCTCTCTGTGGACCGCTTCCAACGTCTCGATGTGCATCTGAACGATATCTGTGGAAAGAAAAAAGACATACACACACACAGAGGGTCAAAAACTTACGAAGAGCTCAGGGATCTCAAGTGTACAATGGCGAAGTGGCTTAAATTTACAAACTTTTCAATGTCACTGACTGAAAAAATATATATAAATAAATAATTTATTTCCCTCACTAGATAATTTCACAAGTAAAAATCTGATAATGTCACTCCATGGACTTTTAAAATGGTCTCTTAAATGATTCAGTGCTAGGAGTTTATAGAGCGTAAAGAAAAACAATTCACCTTGAATGATTTATTATAATAAATGACCTTCTAGAGTGACTAAGTGTGTGAATGCGAGTTACTTTGACTAACTTTATTTTGCTATATTGGAAAATTACAATTCACATACAGTACATACCATACCTATTCAAGAATCACATTTTAAAACATATTATAGAGTTATACATCATATATCACACTATTGATACAGGTAGTCCCTGACTTACAAACAAGTTCTGTTCTGGGAGCACATTCTTAAGTCGGATTTGTTCTTAAGTCCGACAAAGTGAGTCTTAAACGCCTTAGAGGCGAATATACAACCCAAAGCATACCAATCCACTTTACTAAATCTGTCCCCTTTCCCCACACTGCCATCATGTGGACAAAAACTGTAACTCCGTCTAAGGAAATGAATCTCACGCATGTGAAATGTAACAGTGTTGTCTCTGCGCCTTTAAATCGGGAGGGGAATCCCGGATGCTGTTTTGTCTCAGAGCAGTTTTTCACTGTATTGGACTGTGAACTCTGTTTTGTTGAGGATTTTCCGAAATCAGGATTATTCACCATCAGGACAGCTTTACAGGACAGACATTTTCTATCATTGTGCTCCCAGACTGATTCATTGAAACCGGTGAGGCCGACACATTTCTCCCGCACCCCCATACTGAATGTCTAAAGTTCAGTATACAATATACTGAACTTTAGAAATTTTATACATTTACTTACACACTGAAAATATTGTATATAATTGTAAATATTATCACAATATTTACATTCGAGGTATCTGGTGCACTGCAGTGTCTACTTTTCGTACAATACATGTGAGCGACTTCAGCGATTTGTTTGCATCTACAAATGTTCGTAGAATCGCGGCCCGTTCATATCTACGGAAATTCATAACTTGAATGTTTGTAAGTTGGGACTACCTGTATTAACATACATCTTGTACACTGATCAGCCATAACACTACAATGTAAAACGCGCTAGCCGTTGGTCGTCACAGGCATAAATGAACCTTGGATGCCCTTGATCCTGATTTATAATTGATAATCGGTATTAATGTGTTAATGTAATGACTGACTGGTGTATATTTATCCACTTAAGTGTCTATAAGAGTCGAGTCAACCCTGCAAGGTTCCTGAGGCATCCAGAGAAGGACCAGCTCCAGCTGGATTCTGCTTTATGATGGTTGGAGCTACACATGCTG
>JAOTRS010000015.1:12314010-12328081 GCA_028565755.1 Dinotopterus cunningtoni | reverse complement strand
AGTCACAAGTTTGGATTTATTTTCTACCATTTATTTTCTATATGTACTGTATTTATACTGTATATATATACATATAAAATAAATCCTGATATCAGTCACAAGTTTGGATTTATTTTCTAGATTCTCAAACAATATTGGATTTTGAAAAAAAAAAAAAACAGTCAGTTGTTATTTTAAGGCATGAAGGTCAGCTCTTCTGGAATACTTCTTGCAAAACCCATTAAATACCATGATCAAACTGGCACTCATGTAGACCATCCCAGAAAAGATTTACCAGCACTAAATAACTTCTTTATTGTTTAATGGTGGTTGGAATCCTGTAAGTGCAGGTCTCATTCTCCCTCATCTTTGCAGGCTCCTATAGCCGAATATGCAGCCATCCTTAAAAAATGTCTAATGTTTACTTCCCTGATCTTGTCTTGCTCTGTGTCTCCAACTCTTCATCTACTTTTATCCAGCACTCCCACGTCACCAATTAACATCGCCTCAGCTTAGAGCTGTTATGAAGGCGTTACAGAGCATAAGTAGCAGATACATCTCAATATCAATGTAGAAAGAAATAAAAATCTGGAAAGACCATGGAGTTAGAAGGTGTGTTTAAACGTTTGAATGGTAGTGTACATGAACACACAAACACACAACGTTGATTACCACCTACAGTATATACCCAAGGGCACCCAACGTTCTCCCATGCTTGTGGGGACTAAAGCCTACGTGCAACTCGTCACAAGTTGAAAGTCACCAGATCACCCAGTGAACCACAGCCTGATACACATGTGATCCAGCAAAGAGTCCAAAGCCGGACCACATGTACAGCAACCTCTGATTCACTGGGTGTTCTGGTGACTTTCTATCATGGCCAGCAACTGACCATGTTCACGGTTCACAGCTGCCAACATCATATTCAAAGACACCACAGCACACACCCTGAGGCCCTGCAGAGCCTTGCCCCGAGGGGCCAAAGCTGGCCCGATGGCACAAGGGAAACAGAAACCTAGGTGGTTTGTATGGTAATGAATTTAATGTTATGGGTGATCAGGGTATACTGTATATTCATTATGATAAGAGAAAACACTGGCTCTGTTTAATTTGTCGTAACTTATTTTAAACATTGTATTTAAAAGGCTAGATACACACCATTTATGAGCAGAGCATACAATATGTGTAATAACCAGTCAGACCATCTTTTATAATATGAGTAATCACAGGTAAGGCTAAATCTGTGCAAATGATTATGACTCCAGAATGAATGTTGACACCCAGATACGCAATGTCGCCTACCATATTTACAGTTTACACATACACTCAAAGTTCTGCTGGTATCTAATTTCAGTTCAGTTCAGTTCAGTTCAGTTCAGCCCTGATTTCACTGTTGCATAAGGCAGAACCGCCCAAAGCAGACTTTGTGATTTGTCATGACTGCTTTAGGAGCAGCCCTGCACACACCCACAAACACACCCACCCTCACACACACACACACACTAGCACATCCAGCAGCTGCAGGAACTTGTGGCATGTTTGGTGTCTCTCACTGGAAACATAGGCAAAGCGAGCACCCTATATGCTTTACATAGGTGTCAGAGCCTTTCTCCTGCTTGGGAGGAAAAGCCTGCAACGCCCCTCCGGATATCCCTCGAATCAGAGGCTTGCGTCCTCGGCTGTCAGACACTTCTGAAAGAATTCCAACACTTCCCGTTTAGAAGCTCCTTTGACCTAATGTACTTATCACGCCAGGACTGCAAACATTCCCCAAGCACTGTGCAATGCTATCGAGTATTATGATAGTACAATTTGTGTTCAGGGGCATTTACTTTCACTAACTTCTTGCTGTTTATTTGGTATGTCAGTGTAGTAGCACAGAGCCTGGGAGAATAATGTAACTGTAATCTAATACCCCAAGTAATCCCACCGTCCATAAACACGGATTGCACTATAATGCAGCGTAAAGAGCAAATGGACGAGAAATGCATTTCGGATTTCACGAGGCATACAGAAGAAGAACAGAGCCCTCTCTGCGATGTGCAGTGGCCCAAAAATTTAATTAGAGATGAGGAAATTAATAACAGAATAAGAAAGGAAGGATAAGGATGGGACAGGCTTGCTCAGTTCAACAATGCACTCACCATGATCGAGTTTCCAGCATTACCTTGGGAAAAAGTATTGGCAGTAATGAAGTCATGCATGCAGCTGGACTGCCACCATATCCAATTCCCTTCAGGAGCTTTTACTAGTGCGCTGCCAGGTCGTATTCCTGCACCTGCAAGCCTGTTAGGAAAAGACTACACAAGGCATGTATCCATAAAAATCTATTCACAGATTTTAGTCTTAAGTGAAAAATACTAAATGTTTCAAAACATAAATGAAGAATCAAATTCTTCACATTCATCATTGAAAACTGAGAGGTTTCTGACCCAATTAGAGTCACCAGTCCACCACCTGGCATGTCTTGGGAGACGGAAGGACTTCAGGGGACACCTGGAGGCTGTAAGGCCACCCACTGTACCACCATGCCACTCACCAATCCTTAAAATCTCCTAAAGCTCACTTATGGTTTTCTCATCTTGCTTCTAATGGAAAAGTTTTTCCTTGTGCATCACTGCTTGTGCTTCTCCAGGTAAATGGACTCCTAGTGGAATGTCTAATAAAAATAAATTGTAAATTTTTCCAGTCATTTGTTGCCATGATTACATAATTGCAAATAATGTTCGCCTCCTTTCAGCCAAGTTAAAGTATGTAATTAATTTAGTATTGTACACTGCCATGTGTTTAGACTATTATGCTGTCACTCCATTGTTTTAAAAAATATTAATTAACCCCACTTGATTTGACTTTTTTTTTTTTTTTACTTGCTTGGCTTCACTTCAGTTGACCAAAATTAACTTGACTTTATGCTACTTGATTTGACTGGACTTTTTGTAACCTTCCTTAACTTTGCTTGAAATCTCTTTGTATGTCTTTATTTAACTTCACTTGGTTTAACTTCATTTCATTTGACTTGACTCAGTTTCATTTAATCGATTTGACTTGTACTGGATTCGACTTGATGTGACATGAGCTTCATTTGACTTAAATTTATTATTATTTTTATTTTCCTGGAAACAGGGTCACGGGGCCTAAAGGATATCCCAGGAGACTTCGGGCACGAGACAGGGTACACCCTGTACAGGACGCCAATCCATCGCAGTTTATTTTATATTAATTTGACCTGAGTGGCCTTAACATAACGTGACTTGATACGACCCGTCTTCATTTTAGTTGATTTGACTTACGTTTATTTGCTTTGATTTGACTTGACTTCATTTGGTTTGACTTAATTTTTATTTAATGTAATCTGACTTGACTTGAAGTCATTTGATTTCATTGACGACTTGATTTATACTTCATTTAACTTGAATTTATTTGGACTTGCTTGACAAAGTCCAACATGATGACACATCATCTGTCAGAAATAACTGTAATATGCAAGGTTTCCCCCAATGCAATTTTTTTTTGCTCTTTTTTTAAACAAGGCAGTAGTCCACTAAACAATGTACATTTGTCTTAGACATTGACCAAACTCCTAAGTTACAGGTATTAATATAAATAAATGATGAATAGCTATGACTTAATTTACTCACAGTGTACTGTACACTCAGAAAGAAATTAAGGGGTGTGTTAGCTGGGTGGTTCCTTGCCAACATGGGTGTGTGTATGTGTGAGTGTGTGTGTGGTATATGATCTGGGTACCAATTAAATATGCAAAGTAATTAATATTGTTCATCTTTGTAGCACAACCCTGGCTACCCAGTCACAGGATGAGCTAAAGGTTGCTGGGTGAGCAGATGTCAGGGTAAATGTTTGTGTCTGTTTATCAGTGTAAGTAGGTAAGTGTGTGTGTGTGTGTGTGTGTGTGTGCGTGCATGCAGCATATCGGGAGCACAAAGCACAGTGCTGTCTGTCCGGATACAAAAGTCACATGACATCCTGTCGACACGCCAATAGACAGGAAGAGGTCTGCTTGCTTGGTTAAAATCTTTGCGTCTTCCATCATGATACCTTCCTACCTCACCACACGTAGAGATCAATACACTAAATATGGGGGTTTTCAGAACTGTCACATTTCCTAAGACATGCTGGTTCTAATATATCAGCGCGGTTTATATCATGACTAGATCTTTTTTTTTTTTTATTAAAGGTACATGTGAAGACTATACTATGATGAGTACTTTACTATTTTCAGAGCATTTTATCAGAAAGGTAAAGCTTCAGATTTCCGACTAAACTTGCTTCACCTGCTTGCTCCTCCCCTTTTACTTTACTAAGCAACGTTTCTTCAAATCCTCTGTGTACTGTAAATATAAACTGTACGCACAATGATACTTTGTGCTTAGACCGCAAATACTGTACAAAGTCTTGCCTGAGGGTGTTTAAGTGTAATATCATAACCACCTTTACAAGAATAACATTTGCAGTCAAAACTGCCTTGACAGGATGACAGGGGGAATTATATCTCCTACGAGTATGAGTCAGGATAAAGTAAAAGGCGGCTTGTTAAACTTTTCCGCACTCGCACACACACACACACACACACACACACACACCTCTTGAATGGATGCCAAATCCACACACACATAAAACGGCCTTGACTGCATGGTGTCATGACCAGCTAAAGGAAGAAGCAGTAGAATGCCAGTTATGCAGGTTCCCGATATACAAAGTTCATCTTCATTCATCTTTTATGAAGTGTTCACCTGATCCGCTTTCATACGCCATCTGATCCATTCATTTCTAGTACGTTCTAGTAACACAGTCATTGTGCCCAAGCGGTCACACCCAAGAAGCAACTACCTAGCCAGATTACATTCACACACACACACACACACACACACACACACACACAGAGGTCTGTGGTTGATTTCTAAAAGGGCTCTTACCTGGTCTTGTGGTAACATGAACCTTTTTAAAGAAACCTAAGAGCAGGCTGTCATGGTGAATAAAAGCCATACAAGCTAACGTTATGGTACATCACTGTAACGCATGTTATTTATGGGTCTTATCAATACAGTCCACCAATTTGAGAACAATTCTACTAAACATTTATCTAAGTTTTCTTATTCATTTCCAAAGATTGTAGATGATTTTGATCTCAGGAGCGCTGGGCGCAAGGCAGGAGAACCCAAATATCTCCATATATAAAGGAAATTAACTCATTTTTTTCTAATTTAACACAATGTGTGGATCTCTCACTTATGATAAACACGTTTTAACTCATCAGATGTTAGGCATGTAATTGCTGAAAGACTTTTGGGACATCATGTACACACAAAATCACACACCCATTCACTAAAGGTCTTACTGTAACTTAGATCACAAATTCACCTAGTGGCGTGTTTTTGCGAAGTGGGTGGATACTATTTGGTTTGTGGGTGTGTAATCGCCTCGTCCCACCATCTCTCAGGGATCGAGGAAGCGATTCATCCAGACTCTTTTCTGTTCTGGCACCTAGGTGGTGGAATGAACTTCCTCTAGATGTCCGTACAGCATAGTCTTTGACAATCTAGTAACCCAGTGTAAGTATCTATCCAATGATGGAAACTTCAAAGCACTTTTTGTAAGTTGCCCTGGATAAGAGCGTCTGCCAAATGCCTAAATGTAAATGTACTATTTGATTAATGGAAAGTGATTGAATCCCTAAAAAAAGGTTAAATTTGCCAAAAGAAATAAAATGAGTAATCTAAAAACGCTGCTTTGATAACATGGAGAATCTGGATCATCATGACCAGGTCAAAGTTAGCTGCATTTCTCGTCATAGGGCCGGGATAAAGTTGACAGAGCAACTGCCCACATGCCCACTTTGACTGAGCTGAGAAGAGAAACAATCGTCTTATTTCTGCTGTTGTGGACAGCTGCCCTATCATGTGACACTGTCACACATTTTGAAATTAAAATCTCAACATTTAAACAATACACAGTTTGCCAAGTTCGCAGCACATTGCAACAATTAAGCTCTAATCTTAGCTAGCTAGTTAACATGCAGGAAGCTTTTAGAATTGTTAAAAGCGCTATACAAATAAAAAAAAATTAAATTGAATTGAATTTATTACAAGTTCATGTGAAAATTAGTTTCTTTCTGGCATGTAGCAGTTGTTACAAGCCATGTTCTCAAACATGCTTCACTCTGGTTGTGTGATGATTTTTGAAGGATAACCTGGCTGCCAGACCCTAGAGTTGCTTACTTAGTTCTGGATGATACAGTGAAGTATATCCATCCATCCACCCATCCATCCATCCATCCACCCATCCATCCATACATCCATCCATCCATCCATCCATCCACCCATCCATCCATACATCCATCCATCCATCCATCCATCCATCCACCCATCTACCCATCCATCCATCTATCCATCCATCCATCTATCCATACATACATACATACATACATACATACATACATACATACATACATCCATCCATCTATACATCTAGGAACCTCTGTAGTCCAACTACGGACCATGGAGGCCAATGGTTACCATCATATTTATTCCCATTTTTATGACTGTGGTAGGACCATCGGTCAACATTCACACATACTTCAGGCAATTTAGGAATAGGGACCAATCTGCATGTCCTTGGACTGTGGGAGGAAACTGGAGTACCCCATGCAAACACAGACCCGTGGCAGGAATCAGACCCGGACCCTAGGGGTACAAGGCGACAGTTCTAACCACCAAACCACTAAAACCTAATTTACTAATTACTAATTAAATTTACTTTTAAAGGTCCTATATTTTGCTATTAATTTAAAACGTTAACACAAGTCTCAGAGTTTCCCCAAAGTGTGTGTTATTCTCCAATTATGTAAATGTATTTTTTCATACTGTACCTCAAACTCAGGTATTTGATTCATGTACATGCTAACTTGGTGTAGTGGGAGTTCGGGGCCGGGATTGTGTAATTGATTTTTCAGGTTTGGAACAAAATCCAGTCAAAATGTCTGTGCACGTCCTTGTTTCAGGCTGACATGTGACGTTACGGGTAAAGCTATAAAACGAATTGTCTGCCTCAACAGGCATCGGCAGATTATATGGTGTTTCTGTATTTCAGGGTTTTTTTTTTTTGCTTTAACTTTGTAACTTTTTCTGACATGGGAAATTCTTCAAGATGGACATGTGATAGCAATTTTCACAACGTTCGATGTAAAAATAAACATAAAAAATTTCTTTAATACAAAAACGTTTTTTTTTGCAGGAAAAATTGGTGTGGTATAAGAGGAATAAAACACTCAGGGACACATTGTTATAGGAACGTAATCAAATTTAGAATTGTAAAAGAAACTCGACTGTATGTTTGGCCTCCTCCCCATCGTTGATTATTTCTCTATAACAGCTTTCCTTATAGTGTTTTATTGCTTCCCTAGTTGCTTTGTTAAAGTTACCATTATTAAAGTTTATATATAAGCATCTTGTTAAAATTTAATCTTAAGTTTAGCTTAAAAAAAAATCCACACGATTGTGTAGTCAATTTAAAACTGAAGTTCAACAGCAATTTACTCCAGCATCCATCGCCAGTGAGAAGGAAGTCAAAGACCGACCCCGGTTCACAGAGCTTGTTTTTCTTTTAGAAGCAGTTGAGACATTGCGTCTGTTCCCTTCTGATCTTAATCTGAGTGTCCCACATGGGAGCATTCGTAGCTTGGTATGTCCTCCACATCCTGCACACAAACATATAAATAAGGAGGACTGATGTTTTGCGCTTCACTAGATGGCAGCACACAAGAATCAAATGCTGCATGGCTTCTGCACCACCACTAGGGTTAGTATTTCTGTGGAAATACTGCTGCATCTCCCTTCAGCAGAAGAAAAGTATGAGCAATTATAAACAACCTATTAAGATGCACAGTAAATAATAAAAAAAAAATCTCACATACATTAGAAGTTTTCAAATGTTCTGCTAAATCATTGAACATTAAACCGTTTCACAATCGTTATTCGTTTATAATTGATGAACCAGATTCTGCTCGACTGGACTTTACTGTATATCAGTACACCATTTCCTGCTTAATAATCACAGTCCTTGATCCTTCATGCCTTAAGTGTGTTAATTAGTCTGACCCTGGCACTCATAACACTCACTACAAGCATGTCTCGGGTTCTTAGTAATTTGTTTTCCGAGCAACCAGTCCTGTCTAAAGTACAAGTCATACAGTACAACAGATTAAAGATAATACTTTAAAATATCTTCACTGACTTAGTTACAAACACAAATAGCATTTTTTCTCTTTTTGGAATATATGCAGATCACAGATCAAGTACAAGGCATTTGGCCAGCTGTGCCAGGGGTGAGACATCACGTGCAAACATTACTAAAGCGTCTGGTCATAAACGTTTTTTGTAACGACAGGTGATAAGCTTCCATCTGACCGAGATCCAGATTACACTGTGCTGCCAATCACACTCGTTCACTTGCATACATTTAGAAGAATGCAGATATGGGTTTTCTTTCTTTCTTTCTTTGATTCTCAGTCATTCATTCATTCAGAAATTGATCTTCAATACATACAGATGTAACGTCAGGGGTGAACTATGTGTATAATTCCCCCAAAATCACAGTGCTACCCTGAACATTAGGCAACATGAGACATCAGACAAGGGGGGTATGAGGCATGTGCAAAAACAACTACGTACAACAGACAAAAGACTACACACGATACAATAGACAATATGGTAAAGACGATATATGATAAACATTATGCACTACAGGAAACCAAACACTTCACTGCCCAGTAGTGGTGATAATGTTCACACTGCTCTTAGTCCTTAGTGTGTGTATATCTTAGAAGTATAGTCTTATATATATTCCTGTTGCCAGTTCACCGGTTTTCCTTCCTTGAATCACTTTTGGTATGTCCTGAGCCTTGCAGCCTGGGAACATCCCATAAGAGCTGCAGTTTTGGAGTTGCACTGACCCAGTTGTCTAGACATCACACTTTGGCCCTTCTCACAGCAGCTACATTTTCTATATCTCATTTCAATGGTGGCTGGGATATATTAGGCAGCAAGTGAACTTTTTTTCCTTGAAGTCAATGTGTTGGAAGCAAAAAAAAAAAAAAAAAAAAATGGGCAAGCTTAAGGATTTGAGTGACTTTGGCAAGGGCCAAATTGTGACGGCTAGAGGACTGGGTCAAACCGCCTCCACTGTGACCCCATAAACAGTGTAAACCACTGAGAAGCACAAGGGGCGTTCAAATCAAACTGGGATTGGTTGTGACAAACAACAGAACACAGATATGAGAGTAAAATCTAGCTTAAGTTCTCTTTATAATCCCCTGCTACACTAATCACTAGTGCTTGGATACCATAAAGGAAGGAAGTTTTCTCAGTACAAGGGAGCCATGATCGGACTGCCGTTTTTTTGTCTGAAACGCTAGCCTCCCAGGAACTCCTTTAATACCCCAAACATGTGGAAATGGCCCAGAGTAATGGGGTGGGTGAGAATGGTGGGTGAGGTTGGGGTGATGTGGCAATAACTCCTGTAAAGTGGTGTCAGTGAATGAATGTGTATACAGTTTCCACAGACAGATGCGTGTTTCCCTCAAGTTGGCGACAAGTTATCCTTCGATTTTCAAGAATCAGGCGTTCCACTCGCTGAATATTCACAGAAACGATTGCAGTGGGTTCCGAGGCTCCCTAATGTAGATCAACTTGATGAAAAGGTTAATACTGGTTATAATAGAAAGGTGTCAGAACACACAATGGATCGATGTTAAGGGGGGACTTACTCAATATTGGGCAGGTGGTCATAATATTATGGCTGATATTTATTTACATACACAATATGACCAAATTATCGATCGATCCATCGACATCTGACCATCACAGTCATATGTCATATAATCCCACAAGGGGATTAATAATATTAGGCATTAATGGGTCAGCATTCCAGTTCATCACAATAGAAACTGTATTGCTACAGCATTTAAAGACATTCTATACAACTGCATTTACATTCAGGTATTTGGCAGACACCCTTATCCAGGGAAACTTACAATTTTTAATTTGTTTATCTCATTACACATCTGAGCAGTTGAGGGTTAAGGGCCTTGCTCAAGGGCCCAACAGTGGTCAAACTTGGTGGTCATGGTGTTTGAACCTGGGACCTTCCAAACCGTAGTCCAATGCCTTAACCACTTAGCTACCCACAGGGGCATGGTGTCCACAAACATTTGGCCATATCATGTATAGATATTGTCTAATAGCCTGTTTCCACATTCTTTTTTATTATAGTGTCCTCTAAACGTCTTCACAACATTTAGATATGATCAGACACTCGATTATTAACCATTATCTGTAGCCCACCACCATAACCATTTTTCTGGCATATTTGTTAGAACAATGATTTGCAATCATTTTGCAGCCTACAGAATCCTTCCAGTGTAAAAAAAGAAAAAAAGAAAAAAATTGGCCTCCATACAATAGTAGCACATATTTATATTATAATATTAATCTCTCGTTGATTTCCTTTATTCTGGTTATGTTTAATTTGAAGTATATCCCAGAAACACCATAGTTAATCAGTTTGTGTGGAGTCACTGGGGGTCTGCAGCCTATTCCAGGAACTTAGGGCACAAGGTGTGGTACACCCTGGACCCACCCATCACAGGGCACACACACATACCACCAATCACACACTACAGGCAATATGAAGACACTAATCAGCCTACATGGCACATATTTGGACTGTGGGAGGAAACTGCAGTGCAAACAGCACCAACAGGGCACAAGTACACAGATCTGAGGTGAGATTCGAACCCCCAATCCTGAAGTTTTGAGGCGACAGTGCTAACCAGTAAGCCGAAATGTCACCCTAATACCATTACATTCTCAGATATAGTCCTAAAGAATGTCTGTTGTAAAGAGTTTCCTGTGTCCGAGAACCTAGAGCTTTGCCTCTGACTGATCCAAATAGCTGACACTAGAGACTGCTTTAAAAGACCATACGTCTCTATGTACAGTAAGTTACAATAAATTCCTAACATGTTGTAATATGTGGCGTCAGTAATCACAGCAACACAGGGATTTATTTGATATTTGATCAGATTTGGATGGATGCCAGATGTTTGTTTGCTCATCTCACGTCTGCTGCAAAACAGACTTATGCGATATCTCTTTACAAGAAACCACAGCCTGCAGTCACTAATGTGGACTACTCAGAAAACTGGACACAAACAGTGTCTGAGAGATCAAAAGGGCAGATCAAATGAATTAGGATTATGCAAATGAAAATAGGTCAAAGAGCTCTCATTGACCTGGTTAGGAAGTTCCGCTCCTCATTAAACTCATTGAAATCATTTTTACATGGTCACCAAGCACACTTATTATGATTGGCAGTGTCTCAAAGCGCATCTGAAAGTATTGCTGCAAAAGTAAACTGCATATCTAGGTCAAAGAGCACTGTCGGTGTGTGTGGACAGATGCTTGGTCAGCATCTCAAAGGAACTCATTGAGTTTAAGAGAGTGGAACTTACTAGTCAGGTTACTGATAAGCCTCAGGATATGCGAGAGTTTTGCATGGGAAGTGCTGTGTAATCATGTTAAGTGTTGAATTTGGTGATAGCGAAGCTCTTTTGTGTTCAAAAAGACACCACAATTGTACGTCAAACCGCCTCCACTGTGACCCATAAACAGTGTAAACCACTGAAAAGCACAAGGGGCGTTCAAATAAAACCGGGATTGGTTGTGACGAACAACAGAACACAGATATGAGAGTAAAAACTAGCTTAATAGCTTTATAATCCCCTGCTACACTAATCACTAGTGCTTGGATACCATAAAGAAAGAAAGTTTTCTCAGTACACAGGAGCCATGATCAGACTGCCTGTTTCTTGTCTGAAACGCTAGCCTCCCAGGAACACCTTTAATGACCCAAACATGTGGAAATGGCCCAGAGTAATGTCTGGGGGTGAGGTTGGGGGGGGATGTGGCAATAACTCCTGTAATGTGCAAATGGTGTCGGTGAATGAATGTGTGTACAGTTTCCACAGACAGATGCGTCTCTCTCTCAAGTTGGCGACAAGTTATCCTTCGATTTTCAAGAATCAGGCATTCCACTCGCCGAATATTCACAGGAACGGTTGCAATGGGTTCCGAGCCATCTCGGCCGGAGTCGTTGTTCACAGACTTACAAGCTTCTTTAAAACATTTGTGTGCCGTCCTTCATCACTTCATCACAAGTCCTGGTTTGACTTGAACACCTCTTGTAGATGAGTATTAAAATGAAGCAAGAAAAATGACATCATCTGTAAAACCAGCACTGATTTATTCTGGTGAATCCAAAGACTATGCCAGGAAACATTAGGCACTAAGTAGGACAAGTTAATTACAGGGCACCGCTCATGAATACTACACCAAATTCAGATCGTTTAAAATGACCACCACTGTGCTTTTAATAAGTAGGAAGAAACCGGGTGTTTCACAGAAAGTCCATATGGCCACAGAGGAAACGTGCAAAACTGCACACAGGCTGTAACCTAAGTCCAATAAAAGACCCAGGAATACAGATTCATGTGATGCATGAATAATGAGAGTTCTCAGTGCATTTCTTTCATTTTAGGTTTCCCCTTTGGAAACAAAATATTATGAGTAATTACAATTCACGTTATTGAATTTCATCTTGAGGAACTGCTTTGTCCTTCATCAGGGTGATAGTGGATCCAAAGCCTATCTCAGGGTCAATGCATGTGAGAAGGGAATCCAGCATGGATCAGATGCACCACACACACACACACACACACATATTCACACATTCATTCTTACCTCAGGGCAATTTAGAGTCTGGCAGGTTTTTGGGCGGTAGAATGAAACCAGAGAGCCAGGAGCAAATTCATACAGTCACATGAAGAACGTGTCAGACTCCACACATACAGTAATCCGAGCTCAGGTTTGAATCACGGACCCTGGAGCTGTGAGACGACAATGCTGCTCGCTGCACCGCAAGTCCCGCCCTTACTTTAAACATAATAAAGAATGTGTGCAGCGGGTTATAATTTTTGAGTAACGATTAGAGCCAGTTTCCTTCAACACTTTAAACCACTACAAACAACGGGAAAGAAATACTTTTATTATTTGCTTTACTAACTAGCTTTGTTATCTCAGCTCTATTGATTATTAATTATATTTTATTAAATTAAATTAGACATAAATATTATTATTATTATTATTATTATTATTATTATGCTAAATATGGGTGTGTCTCATCTTGTCTTGTCCTGCTGTAAGTTCTGGGGAAAATGAGGTCTACCAAGATCCTTATCCACCAACGGCACTCACGCTGACTGTTAAAGATAAAAGCAGCAGGCTGGAGTTCCCGAAACTTCTAAAGAATTTTTACGGAGAATTTCATGAATCGCTTTTTGCTTTTGTTTTCGCAGCATGTATCCATCGTGTCATTGCTCAGATAAGTCTATGCAATGTCACAACATTTATTTCCATCCAGAGTTGCATTACATTCTCTCCAGAGCCTGTGTTGATGATGGGAGAGTCGGACCGCTGCGTAAAGTCTTCATCCCAAAGATTCTCAATAGTGTTAAAGTCTGGACTCGATGAATCATTCACATCATCATTTGTGAATATCACTGTGTCATAAGGGAAGAAAAACTCCACTGATGGAAAAACTGGTCATTCAGTATATTCAGGTGACCTCATGTTTGGTTTTGGGCACATAACATTGCTGAACCTAGACTCAACCAACAGAATCAACCCCAGATTATAACAATGGTTCTATGGTACTGTAGGCATTAGGCATGATGGATGCATCCTTTATCTGCCTCTCTTCTTACCCTGATGAACCCATCACTCTGGAACTGGGTAAATTTAGATTTATCCAACCAAAATAAACTTTTTCCAACGTTCCACAGTCCATTCTTTATGCTCATTACAAAATGTAATTCTTTTTTTCCCTAATTAGTCTCACTGATAAGTAGTTTTCTTAAGACTACACAGCTGTTTAGTCCCAGTCCACTGAATTGTCTGGCTCATTATGCATGTGAAAATGGTCTTATGTTCACTATTAAACATAGCTGTAAATTCTAATA
>JAOTRS010000015.1:12291747-12313910 GCA_028565755.1 Dinotopterus cunningtoni | reverse complement strand
TCATTTTTGTGAAGCTGCTTTGAGACAATGACCATTGTTAAAAGCGCTATATAAATAAAATTGAATTGAATTGAATTCTTGAATGATGTTCCAAAGCTCTTCTTTGGATGTCGGCTGCTTTTTGTTCTGTTCTCTATGAAGATAATCCCACACTGCTTCAGTAATATCAAGATCTGGGTTTTAAGACTGGATTTTTCTTTTTTTTATGAGGTTTGCTTTGACTGCATTGGCAGTGTGTTTGAACTGTTCCTCAATACTACATTAAAATACAAAAACGTCTGGCTGATTGGAAGCAAAATATGAACAAATACAAGACTTTTGCACAGTCCTGTATATGGAAGCATATCAAGACCATTACTGTCCACAAATCAATAACACAGATACTTACAACATTCCTTGCTGTTGGGCTCAATTACTACTACCCTCAAGCTGACCAAAGCAGCAGACTGGGCGAAGGGAGTTCATCTGTCTCCCCAGATAATAACAAGTTTATATCACTGCAACACGAAGAACATCCTGGCCAACTCTGTCACAGTGTAGTATGAAGCTCCATTGCATATGAAAGAAAGCTTTGCAAAGCTCTATCTATCTATCTATTTAGCCAAAAATAAACAACAACTACATAATCGATAAAACAAACAAACAAGAAAACAACTGTACATATATAACTTTTACCAGACACCCTTATCCAGAGCATTTATCTTAATAAATTAGAATATCATGGTAAAGTTTTCTTAATTGATTTTTTTACATATCCTCTAGATTTACTGCGCCCCAATATATTTCATTTTAAAGCAAATTACTATGCATACAGTATAAATATTGTTTATATCTCGGTCCGACTTGACAATCATTGACACCAAAGCACATTCATAAAGAGTTGCCTGGAAAGGAAAAACGTGGTAAGAAAATATGCACAGGGATGACCACAGCCTTAAGATGATTGTCAATCAAAACTGAGTAAACACCTTGGAAATGGATTCAAAAATGGATTCAATGATGAATTGCGATTCCACACTGGCTCCAAAATCATTTTAATTGGCATAACAGAAACACATTTTTTCAGTGTTACATTATCAAAAATGTGGGTTAAAAGCCTCCAAAATGACGTTTCCTCCAAACTCGGTGATCGAATTAATCTCAAATCCACTAATTGCACACACTTGCACAAGTCTCAAAACACCGCGAGCACTAATTTGTTGTTATAAGCCGCACGTGCCCACGCTCTCACTGTCAAGTTTCAAGGCTTGTTTGTGGCATTTGAGGCGGTAAAACATAATCGTTTCTTCATAATACTACAACCTGATCTTGTGTGGTAGGGAGAAAATCAGGGGAAAAAAGACAAGGAAAAAAAATTAGGGCAGAGGACAGAGATACGTGCTGCTCAGTTAAATGTTAACTCTTGTATTTGAAATCAGTTTGTATTGTGCAAATATTTTTTAAATGAGAAAACTAACTGTTTTCTACCCAAAACTTACTGTTTTTCTTTATAAAATCATGATTCTTATAGAATCTCAATGTGAATCAAATTGGCACCTAGGTGTCACAATAATATCGTATTGGTGGTGACTGGTGATTTCCATCCCTATTTCACTGGAAGTGAAGTGAGTGTTCAGGAAATGGGTTACAACTGTCGCATTTCTAGTATTAAAGCACTTCTAAAGCATGGACAACCTCAGACGTGTCTTACCTGGGATTAGAATAACTCAGTGATCCAAAGTCTTCTTTTCAGATGAAAGTAAATTTTGCATTTTGTGTGGAAATTAAAGTGCCAGTCTGGAGGAAAAGTGGACAGGCAAAGAATTCATAGTGCTTGAAGTCCAGTGTAAAGCTTCCACAGTCAGTGATGATTTGTCATCTACTCATGTTGGTGTTTCATGGTGTTTCAAGTCTAAAGTCCATGTAGCTGTCTACCAAGAGATTTTAGAGCACTTTCTGCTTCTGCTCACTAGCATTTTGGAGGTGCTGATTTGCACCTGTTCACAGTTCCAAAACTACCACTAACTGGTTTGCTGGTCATGACTAACTGGTTTGCTGGTTTGCTGACCTACCTGAGCTGAGCCCCATAGAGATTCTATGAGCTATTGTCAAGATAAAGAGGAGAAACACCGACTCAACAATACAGATGAGCTGAAGGCTGCTATTAAAGCAACCTGGTCTTCAAGTCTTCAGTAATGCCTCAGCAGTGCCACAGGCATGAAACTGGGCAAATCTGCCACAGAGACATTCGACATGATTCAGCAAGTTACGGCTGCAATAAGTCTTTCAAAGGTGTTATGCGTGTCACAACTTGTGCTTATAATGATTGTCGGAGAACAATCCATAACATCGCTGTCATTGTCAGTGGGTCATACGGAACAGTCCAGGCAATCTTGACAGAAGCAGAAGGAACATTGTGTCAAAGTCTGCCAAGAACTCCATCAGTGTGCCATGGATGACCCGTCCTTCATGTCAAGGATCATTACCGGGGATGAGACTTCGATGTATGGGCATGACCCTGACACGAAGCAACAGTCTTAACCGTGGATGAGCACATCATCTCCACGACTAAAAAAAACACTTGACCAAGTGAATGCTCATACTGTATCATCTTTTTTGACATTCGCTGCGTTGTCCATCGAGAATTCATCCCCAGGGGCATTTGTCCCTGTCAATAGCGAATTCTACTGCAAGGTTTTAAGGCATCTGAGGGAGGATGTACGGTGAAGAAAGCTTGAAATTTTGAAAATTTTTGATACCACCTCAAATAAGAGATATTTATTTTGTAAGTTCTATTACATGTGGTGGCACGGTGGTGTGGTGGTTAGCACTGTCATCTGCACCTCCAGGGTCCGGGTTCGATTCCTGGCCAGGTTCGATTCCCGTCTCCTGTGTGCATGGAGTTTGCATGTTTCCTTGTGCTTGGTGGGTTTCCTCCAGGTACTCTGGTTTCCTCCCACAGTCCAAAGACCTGCAGATTAGGCTGATTGGCGTTCCCAAATTGCCCAAAGCGGTATAGAAGATGAGTAGTAAAAGAGAGTTCAATTACAAACACACAAACACACACACACACTCACACAATCGTCCCATATACTGTATATATAGCCCCTTAGTACTTTAATTTATTCGGATCCACTGTAGTTGTACATAAATTTCGTTTTTTTCTTACTTGAAAGCTTTTTATTCGCATAATATTTTTAGGGGTCACTATTATATTTAATCCCCATTTAACGGTAAATGAGTGTGCGCGCGTGCGTGGGAGCGCGTGCGTGCGTGCGTGCGTGGGCGCGCGTGTGTGCGTGCTTGTATACGTGTAGCTTTTCCCTGCCTCTTTAACAATAACGGACCACCGCTCTAACAGTAAATTAATTAGCGGTTAAATATATTTGATTAAGTAAATCCAGAAACCTATAGGCAGACTAATGTTCTGGAAATAAAATGTTCACTTCTGTATACTTCTGAAAATAGTTCTGAATGTACTAAAAAAGAAAAGCAGAAGAAGAAAAGGCATATAAATAGGTGATTTCCTGTGCCAGTCGTGCTTCACTCTCCCTCATCCCTCCGCACCACACTGACGTGACGCACCTTTGGAACTGGCACGCGCGCCAGGGCTAAGTCACGCCCACACCGTATTTAAGCGCAATGTCAGCCCCAGTGCAGAAGACTTCAGGACTCAGTCACAGCGTGGGAAAGAACAGAAAATCACACAGAAGACATCCTTTATTTTAAGTGGAGCATTCAAACAAGCTGATATAACATCAAGGTAAGTCAAAAAATACATTTAAACTTTATACATTGCATTTATTATAATGTTGATTTATGGTCATTATATATATAATGCATAATATATATAAACCTATATAATATATAGATTTTATGGCCTGTTTTACTGTTTTTATTGATTGCAAGTGTGAAACATTTAGTGTGGTTGTAAGTTAGGTCTAGGTGAGCATTACAAAAATTAATAACTATAAAGCACTTGCAAAAGTTCATTCATGTATGTGTGTGTGTGTGTGTGTGTGTGTCTGTGATAGAGAGAAAGTGTGAGAGAGACTTTCTAAGCAATAAAAATGCCCTCCCTACAGACAAGTGTGCTGCATACTTGAGATTATAATTATAATACCATTTAAAGTTGAATAAAGATTGCCCCAAAACTTTTGGATGGAACAGCTTAGTCATTCTTTCCCTCCTCCTCCTCCTTCTCTCTCTCTCTCTTTCTCTCTCCAGCATTCCTAAAGGCCAAGCCATTTCAGGCCGGATCTTTATTTTGGGAACATCCCGGGAGTCCCTACCAATTTTGTCCAGGTGGTGTGTCCTGTCCTACCCCAGGGGTGTGTGTAAAGGAGCTTCGTCCACGATGCGCTCACTTTCTCTCCCTCTCACCCTGTATTGCATCAGCCTCCTGTGCCTCCAAATTTACACGCTCCCGGTGGCCAACAGGTAGGTTTCTTAAACATTTTTTTTTTTTTTTTTTTACATGCAACTCCTGCGCATTAATGAAGATGCGCCCAATGCAATATCATGCATAAAAAAAAAAAAACAGTTTAGTATCCATGGAGACATATTATAATGTGTGCACTATATTTTGCGCAACTTTTTTATTACAGTCTGAGTCTTCATTAAGCAAAATATATTAAATCTGCTATAGTTCACTCTTTTTGGACTGATATCTAATCTGGAAAGAGTGATAAGCCGCTATCTGTGTCTGATTATCCAAATTTCGAGCCTTTTCTCTCTCTCTCTCTTTCTTTCTTTCGCGCGCGCGCAACGTGTCCAAACTTGTATCCAAGTAAAGAAGAGCGTTTCCATACTAGTGTGTGTGTGCGTGCGTGCGTGTGTGTGTAAGAGAGAGAGCGCAGATAGCGGCTGAATGAACAAGGTCACCGGGAGAGGCAGACGTGCCGGTGGAAACGCGCGCACTCCTCGCGCCAAGAGCCAGTAACTGACTTGTGCCTGTATGGAAAGGCTTTTATAAATGATGACATCATAGAACTAATTAATTACACAGGTCCAGGATTGACATTCAACTGGACATAATATACTATTGTATTAGGACTTAGAATAATATTTAGACTAAATCTTTAAAGATATGCAAGCACCTTTTTAGATAAAAGATGTGTACTAAAAGTATAAAAGGTGTACACTTGAGATAACCACCCCACTGATAAGGGAATGTTACAGTTTAATACCCTCTCAGAAAGTTTAACATTGTGTTTCGAGGAGTAGTGAATACCGAAGATATGGAAAACCAGCCTATTTTTTTAATTATATTATTTGCATTATTATACATAATTAGGCAGTTCCTCTTCTCACTTGTTCTGTATATTAAAATAATACATATGCTTCATCGATATTGTAAAAGAGGTGCAAATCACTTAGAGAGCAATATGAGCCAGACAAAGAGTCTAACACACGCCGCATGGTGATAATCACTTGCGTCAGCTCGAAAAAAAGTTGTTCAAGGTCAAACGATGGCTTTGAAAAAATGCTCAAATATCTCTGGGCCGTTAATCTTATCATCTAAGTGTTTTTTTTCCTTCACTTCTCATCTACTCTGGTGCACAGACTGGTTTTGTCATTTGGCTGCCTTGCCAAGTCTGCTACTGTATGTGCGCGCACACCCCATTTTTACACGCAAGAGCATTCATCAGACTAAACCAACAAGGACATCAGGGAAATCCTCGAGATCTGTTTTGAGTTGATTTTCCAGTGATGCGCAAAATTATATCAATTAGCCTATGCATCTTAATTTTATCTCAAACTTTTACAGCCTATTTTGTATCATATGCATTATTTATAACCCCATCTAAGTATTCTTTCTTATCAAAAGTACCTGCCCTTGTTGTCCTCAGGGCTACCACTTTGTACGTTTATCATGTCCCGTTAACCTACAAGGTCTTAAAACAAACCACAGTCCATTTATATGCCTTGAAATCATATTAAAGTTAATTTAAATCAAATAAAGATCTACATTGAAGATTGAGGGTACAGCTGCTGTGACAAGAAACAGTCCTGTTTAGTACCATTTTTTTTTTTGAAAGAGTATCTGTTATATCTCCCCCAACTGTTTGCCAGTTATTTACCCATTCTTCATGACATATCTGGTTTAACTCTAACAGACAGGTCATGTGATTCCTTCTTCAGATCCATTTTTCATCTCCTTTACCTTTTAAACTATTACTCCATTGCAGAAATTTCCACTTTTCATTCAAAAATTGCGAAATATCAGAACAAGTTTTTTCCCCAACCAGAAATAACCATGGATGCAAACTTTTACACAGAATTGAGTTTAAAGTGAAAAGTTGAAGTTCCTGACAAAGCTCCCTTTTCAATACAGTTCATGTTCCCAACTTGGAGGTCAATCAAAAGTAAAATAGGGTTTGTTTTTACGGATGTGACTTATGACCGAATATGGGTATTGCCGTTTTGTCCGCACGGTTTTGAGCGTCTTTCAAATATGTTGTCCAGGATTGTGCAGTGTCAGTGTGCCCTCTCCTGGCTGAGTGGGATGTTGGACATGTGCCTGGATCCACTTGTTGCTGTTTTAAAGGCAATTTTAAGCCATTCTGAGCAAATTACAAGCTTCTTCAATGTTAGTGGGTTGGCGTGGAAGGTGACTGAGTCAGCACGTTTATTCTTCCGTTGTGAGTGGGCATGAATAGTGCATGTACTAAGAAGCACTTTACCCCAGTGACTTTTGGTCCTTGTACCAGAAACACCATGCATTGCAGACATTAGAGGCAACCTGTCTGATCTAAAAGGTCTACAACTGACTCGAAATTTATTTTTATTATAATGTATGCAGTTGATCAAAATTCAGTACACTCATAAAGCAGACAAAAAATGTAATCTTACATTTGTGGCGTAGCGTTAATCGCTGTGGTCTAGCACCTGCAGGGTTGAGGGGTTCAATATCTGCCTTGGGTCTTTGTTCTCTCCATGCTTCAACTGTGTATGTATGTGTGTGATGAATTGGCAGCCCATTTTAGGGTGTACCCTGCCTTGTGCCCCAAGTTCCCTGGAATACGCTTCAGACCTCCCGTGCCCTTCTACAGGATAAGCAGTATAGAGTGTGTGTGTGTGTGTGTGAGAGAGAAAGCTTTAATCAGGTCACGAAAAATGGAGTGTTTACTTAGAACAGGTGCACAGTAAAGAGCAACAACTTGCTGATCTGTGTGTTCCCATGATGCATTGGAGGAGGAAAGCTCATGTTTAAAACTATGTGCTTCACTGACTTGATTGTTAGCAAACAACATGTATCAGTAAGGAGAGACCGAATGTTCCGTTCATGTGCTGAACAGAAGGTGGGCAAAGACATTTCCCAGAATTCACCTTCGCCTGACGTTGCTGAAAGATGTTTTTCAAGGGCCAGCTGTTTCTGTTTTTCATGTTGTTTTTACACTTAAAATTATTGGCATTTGTAGCATTGTTTCATAATTTTATCACTTCTTTGTTCAGAAAAAGTTACAAAACAGGACGGAAACATGGTCTTTCGACGTCAAACTCCTGCACGATTTGATAAAAGAAAAATAACATTTTAAATAAGTAATTGTTTGGGTCCGTATTGTGATTTGATTTTTATTCAATGGTGCTTGTCATAAAGCCACCAGTAGGTGGACACCGTAGGATACCTGGATAGCTACAAATATGGTAGCTACACTCACAGTATAGTCATCTCCATCGTATTACAATAACGAAACATAAACACTCTTATAAATTATTTATTATCACAATGTCACATTTTAAGAATGTTTAGAAATAGGCGACATAGTTTTCTTCACACGCCCAAATCATGATGATCAGTATTTAAACTAAATATCATTAGTTTCAATTTCTTTAGTCCCAAGTCAGTCAGGTCACACAGTTTAGTCCTGAGGATTTTTATCATACAATCTGACATGAAGAACATGTTATCCAACAGTCATAAATAAGCCATGATTTGATTAGGATAATTAAGTAATACTGTTTATACACTATAAAATAATGTACAATGGATATAGTGTATGTATTCTGCTGTGCATCATGTCTACATGTTTTCGAAAAACCACCCAGAATGTTTGCCTGACTCGACATCTTGAGGTTTTGTTGGCAATGTAATATTTGGAATCTGAAAACAAGCAGGAAGTTGAAAGTGAATTTTAGAAGCGTAGGAGGGAAGCGTCTTGTTTTAGAGAATCGTGAATAGCTCGTTTCGCGGTAAAAGTCAGCCCGCCTGTCAGGTCTGAAGCGCATCCGATGTGGTCCGAGATTCAGGCCGCTGACCTCGTCGCTGGCTGTGATTGACACAGGACTATCTGCGGTTGGATACACCACATTTTCATAGTGCGTATGAGTGCTACGTGTGGAGAAAAGAGTCTTAAATTCATTTGGTATTCGAACAAATATCAAAAGATGTCCAAAATCAATATTTATTTATGTATTTTTACAAGAGGTCAAAGGTATTGTTTATCTTGTGGCGAAACATCTTACAGTGCCGCAGTACAGTTGTCCAAGTATTTGTTCAGTAGCATTACATACTGTAGCATGAACGCACTGCTAATCTGCGCACTCAGTTCATTGATAGCTCATGAAAAACAGGCCATAGATCCGCTTCTACAGTCTAAACCTGGTTTTAAACTGATTACTCCAGTGTCTGAACATTTTTCCAATAGCTACTGTAGAATCAGGCCCAGGCGAGCACGCAGACTAAATATTCTGCAGTCAGGGAGAATTCCAGTGTGGATTAGCGGCTAAGATTTACATTCCACCTTCTCCGCTCTCACCCGGAGGACGGGTTTCCAATTAGCACAGAAACTCGCTGATAGCAATATGGTCTCATTTCTTAATGCGTATAGTATATAAATCCCTCAATCCCATGTCAATCAGTTCGTCTCAGTTCACCTTTCACCAGTTTATTTCTGTCTCCTTCCTAACAATAAGCATACTGTACTGGGGGTAAGCGAGTGGCTCGCTATATTTAGACGGATTAACCTGGCTCTCCTAAGTCTTGGTTTGCCTTGGGGAACCAGGTAACACATGTGGGCCTCTCGATTATAAATCTTAAACTCATGAAAGTGGCGAAGTTTCATGTTTCCGTTGCTTTTTTCAGCTCTTCTAGTGGGTGTCTAGGTTTAAAATATAGTCTAGGTTATTGTATGTCTCCAGTGAAGTGGACAAGCTGAAATCCAAAAATGAATCATGCTCCAAGACTTGGCAGGAAATTAGATTTTCACCAAGCAGTGTAGAAAAACCCTTCTCTGTCAGGAGACACTTTATTTAAACAAATCCAGCGCTAAACTGTACTTTCCCTGAAACTGTGATGGTACCTTCATGCTTCATTATACCTACCTTATATTACACCTTATTATACCTTTTCAGGACAGGAAACTTTCTTTTCAGGAACTCATCAAGATTTTTTTTTTAAATGTAGGAACTAGAGAAACATTTCTGCTCAGAAGGAACTAGGCCAAATCTTAGTTCCTTAACCATAGTTTAAGCTCTTGTTTTTATTTTGCACCGTAGGTTTCTATGGTCCCATGGAAACCATTTGGTGTAGTAAATGCCTACAATATCTCAAGAAGCTTAATTCATAGCTTCAATATGAACAATAAATCCACCTGCTATACCTTGTTAAAAATGACTACAAGAACGTCAGTCCCGCCATAATTTATAGATCATTGCTTGGTGGATGTGATTTTCCCTCTTTTAAAGAAGCATCTCAAAGACGGAGGGGGTTTATTACGGGCTACTTATTCTCACTTGGGTTAGTCATTGTGCATGCCAGACAGTAGATTCCCTGAGCAGATTTCCAACACCAAGCTGGTTGTAAATTGAGTAGTTATTGGCAACAATGAAAAGCGGGCGTCTTCCGTGTCCTTGCATGTGCCTAACAACTAACGAACAGAAATAGGACATGAGAGAAGTGAAGTATGTTACCAATTTTGCACATAAAAGGCATCATCTACTGTTTCTCTCTTGTGGCAAATGTTCTAGCTGGATAGGGTTTCTGGGTGTAGGTGGTTATTTCCTTCACTGAACGCATGCAAAAAGCAGAAATGTACCAGAACTTTTGATCACGCCTACTGGTAATTAAGAATATTTTATGTAGCAGAAAAAAATGCTACTTAGAAGCCAGAAGCTGTGTTGCATTTGAAGTTATTCCAATAAACGTAAGAGGTCGAATTCTAAGACAAAGCAGTTCTGAATATAGTTTTCTCGTTACAGTAAAATTATGGGTTTAAGTACTGTACAGTATATACCATACGCTTCTTGAGGGCCAGCAAACTTCTGGATGCCAACTAGAAATGGCTGGCAAGTTCTAGTCTACGATCAGCCAAGCTTATTAGCACTCTGGAGATGTATTCTGTCCAGAAAGCTTAACTTCAGTCTTCATAATTGGATGAAGGATCTTCTCGTGTTCTGAAGCCCTTCCTGGTCTAAACCAAGACTTTTAGGGATTTAGCAAACATTGATGAGTGTTAATAGTGTCTGGTGAAGGCGCACAAAGAAGAACGAAGTTGATGAGAGGATTAAATGTTAAGCTTCTCGATTGAAGCTAACATACTCTTTGAATCAAGCTTAAAAAGGAAATCAAGCTCTAAGCACAGCCACATGAGCTTTAATTGTATAAAACCTGTAAGATCTGGTGCTGAGGAACTCGATCGTTCCAGGAAACTGGTCGTTTTTGCTTTACGCGTAATGTTGGATTTAAATGGTCAGCGTCAGGTAGCAGAGATTAAAACTGTTTGTTTTTCTGATCTCTAAGAGTAAGACCTAATGTAGAAAGAAACCTGTGCAAACATTCTGTAATGGATGTGCGCAGATGGCACTATAAATGTATGTGTTTACTGTACAATCTATCCAAGAGAGTCAAAACACTTCTAAGAACATGAGCTATTTTTAGAGTTTTTTTCTCCACAGTGTACACTTGGTAGCTCTTATAATGTGTATAATGATGGACGTTATCAAGTGATCAATATTTACTGACACTATCTAACTTTACATAGTGCAGTAAAGCAGGAAGTCAAATGTTATTATTACTACAATATTACTTTTATGCCCAGGTTGCTTCTTGGAAAAACCAGTAATAACTATATTTCCTTAAAGAATACACATTGTGTTTATCATGTCTAGAAGGAAGCTCAACACTTTCTTGTTTCTCTGCTTTGCAGGCTGGACTTCAAGACAATCTTGCATCAGCTGAAAGAAGGAAGTGCTGCCTTCCCGGACTCTGATCCATCCCCTGACGATGTCACTAATGCTCCAGCTGAACGTTTGGACAGAACGGCCTTATGGAGAGCCTTACTCTTTAAAAACCCACCTTCATCGTCTCAAAAGCCGGCAAGCGTCATTGACCCAACTGTCGATTCTGTCGTGCAAGAAGCGGAGCTGAACCTAAGAAGCATCAGAGTTCGTCGCAACATCCGTAGTCATCACCACCCACGTGGCCAGCTGATGCGTGTGGAGTGTGTCTTGGGCACATGCCAGGTACAGAAGCTCAGTCATCGCCTCTACCAGCTGGTCGGGCAGAATGGTCGTGAAGAGTCGGCTCCTATAAGCCCACATAGCCCACATAGCTATGGATGATCACGAGAGAGTCTACGGCCTAAACGGAAACCCTGGCAAAACAGCTCAACTTGCATCTGATCTCTATTTTTGCTAATAGTCTTAGATTCTTGTCAAAAATATCCCTTTTTTTCTTTTGTGCTTTGTGCTTTAATGATGCAAAACGAAAGTGCCTTTTTTTCTTTCTTTTTTTTTGAAGAAAGGATCTGATGTTACTGACATACGCGGCTATAATTTTTTTTCCTCCCTCTTTTCACAAAAAAAACAAAAAAACAAGGACTTCCCATGACTTTGGCTTCAAATTATGCATATATTAAATTGACTTTTTGATATCGTAATCTATTTTATCCCTCCTATATGGATCTTTGCATCTTGTCTAGGATGCAAAATGAACATTGAGGAACACGAAGACCATATGTAAAGTTCTTAACTTTGGACATGTACCCGATTTAGGAGCGTGATGGGATTTCTGACACATTAGAGGACTTATGATGGACTTGATCCCTTCTTTCAAATCTCCAAATCCTAAAAGCAACAAGTGCAGCTTTTCTCATAGTAGTGGAGTGAAAGAGATCTTGTCCTTTTGAGTTGAAGACCTTCAGCCCACCTCATCAAGAACCTCACATGTCTCCTTGCTCTTTTTACATCCTCAGAAAAAAAAATTGATTTAAGAAAAAAAAAAAAGATGATTTCACCTTATCCTGATTCCATTGTCCTGCATAAATCATGGGCAATCGGTTGTCCCCACTAAGGTATAGTTTATAAAACACAGAGTATTACCCCTGCTGTGGCACAGAGTTTTATTCTCCTTGGATTGAAACTATTTAAAACGCTCATGAATTCTATAATGACGATAAATGTTATGTAATAATCCCTCCGTTTCTTTCGAACTAGAACCCTGCTTAGCTTGCCGCCATAAACAAACACTGGCTTTATCCGAAGCGTTTCCTAACAGCTAATTAAAATATGCACGTTTGGACGGACACCAATCAAAATCGCCCCTGATGATGTCATCAGTAATGCACAATTGAAATTAATTGTTCCTTAAAAAAAAACAGTGTAATGACGGAAAAATAATAAAAAACAAAGTCTTTTAAAAAAGGCAGCGTTTCATGCATAGCCAGGTACAGAAAACACAAGTAGATTTATTTTAGCCCTAATTATAAGACTACTGTTTTACCGGCAGATCTGCGCTGGAGGAAAATGGCCTAGAAATGCTCTAAACGCTCGTTATGTGTATTTTAAATCTCCTCTTTTTTTCCGCATAATGATTGTGTCTCAACCCGTGGCCTTGGTGTTCACCCCCGAATTACCCTGTCTGTGCCTTTCAGGAATAAATAGACCAGACTTGAAAATGGCCTGTTGTTTAAAGCCACGTTATATCTGTATTAAAATAACCAAAGCGATCGCAAAAGCCAAAAAAACGGCGTGACGTGAAGTATCCTGCTGACGAATTCAATCCGACCAGACCACGTTTGTGCGCTGTTGAAAAACTTATTTAACTTATTTAATCATAATCGTTTCTATTCTACCATTCAGATAAAGTAATTTGTTTACATTGTGTTCATTTACTGTTTTTTTTTTATCCTTTATCTGTAATCATTCCTAAAAGCCGACAATCTACTTAAAACCTGACAATACTTGACATTTATTTAAATTTCTTGATTTGCATCACACTGTAATTTACTGTTTTAGTTTTTTTTTTCTTATCACCAATCAACCTGTAATATTTAAGTGTATATTTAAAAGGAAGGGCTACATGATCATTCTAGCAGCTTTGTGTAATCCTGAATGTGTGTTTTAAGGCTCTTTGAACACAAACACTGCTCACTCTGCTGTAATCGATCTTACTCTTGATGATTAAAATGCTTTTAAAAACGCAGAAAAACTGGTCAATCTGTAGATTCTTTAAAAAAACGAGCCAATCCGTGTCCTTTAATCCGTCCCAGCCTGTTTTAACGTTGTTTTACTCTTTGGGTTTTGTTTGTTAAGTTGTGTGTTTATTTAACGTAGACATCTAGCTGTGAGAATTGTCGTGACGTCTTCTGAGTTTGTGCGAAAACAGCGTGCCTGTCATAGCTGCGTATTTTGAGGACCTTTGCCCTGAAAATGCAGGACTTTAAGCGAGCTTATCAATGATGTCTGTTAGGTTCAGGACACAGTCACACTCGAGCTTGTATGTTTCACTGTATTATGTTAAGGTCAGTTGGTATTTGAACCAAAAACACGAAGCACTTTATAGCAGGAATGTCTGAACTTGAACTTTAAAATGATGTAACTAATTTATGAACCTTGATATGTGTTAAGTACATTATGTGTTAAATATGTGAAACGTAACTCTCATGTATATGTACACTTTGTAAATATTATTATTATTATAACTATTTAAGTCATGTATTTATGCATTTGTATGTGAAAAGAAGTTATTTATCTTCACACGTGAAAATCAGAGCATCCATGAAGAAAATGCCTTCGTTTAGTTACAGTGTTTTCTACTTTAAAATGTTCTACATTTTGTGTGAAATAAAGCATTTTGCTGTAGTAAGATAACGTCGAATGTCTCAATGTCTCATTTAGTGTCACTGTCAGCAGATCTGTACAATATACTGTTACAATACATAAACATGTGCTGAAATATGTTAAAAAGAGTGATGATACTTCCAGAAAAAAAATCATTTGTATTCTGTATTATATCAACAATTACAGTATTATAAAAAAGAAATCACATTAAATGGAAGTAATTCAATATTTCTACATATTCCAACATTTTCCCCAGTCAAAACAAAGTATGTAATTAAAACAGTTTATCTTTTAAATAATACATGCCAAATAAATTTGTAAAAAATATTGAATGTACGTGCAAACAAGGTTATTAAAATTTCCCCGCAGTCTCTATTAACTTATTTCCTGTTTCCTTAAGGTTTAAGCCACAGAAAAATACACAAACCCTTAGGGCCGTAATAAAAAGTTTAAAAGGCTGAAACGATGTGTGTATTTTCAAATCATCTAGTAAAAAGATTTTTGACTTCAGATAAAGAAAATAAATTGCTCCAGGAATGACTGACAAACTATGAAACACTAATGCACACTACAGAGGACTATGGTCAAAAACCTGATCCCTTGATAATGAGTCTAAACAAAAAAGGTCAGATTAGTAGAGCACAAAAACAGCAGAGCAAGTAAACTCATAAATCCTAATGCACAATTATTACAAAACGAACGATGCTCCCACCACCATGCTTCGCTGTATAGTAGGAATGATAGCATGTCAATGCTTTTGACAAAGGTGTGTTTTTCCTTCTATTAACTTTTCAATAAAGGTCTTATCTATGGAGTATTTCTGAAATAAAGTATACAGTCTAAATAATCAACAAAACAACCAAAATATTAAGAATAATTTATTACTTTATGCAATGAAATTCCTATACAACAATCAATATTTACTATAAAGTCTTTTATTCTTCAAAACCTGCTGGATCCAGCTGGGCATAAAGTCGAAAAGGCATCTTCAATATTCTGGTGTCACTTGTTAAGTCCATGCCTGCTTGATTGCTTCCTGAAGATCATTTCCAGAAGACAATTTAGTGCCAAGTAAAGTTACTTTAGTGCCACTGCCTTTTCACCATTGCCCAACAGTTTTTTAATAGATTTAGGTCTGGAGATGATCCAGGCCATGGCTCTAGCCGCTAAAGACCATTGTCACATAGCCAGATTTCACTAGCTTTTCAGTTAATTTGCAAACCAGCTGTTTTGTGCACAGGGAGAACTATAATGCGTGGCAAAGTATGGTGTCTTGGGACTGCTGTAGTTGTTCTTCCAACGGGATCACTGATGGACAATAAAATGTGCAAAAACTAAAGAACCCTCAGAAATTCTGAACCCAACATAAATACCATTTGGTCCACAACACTTCACCACTAAACTAAGAGTATAAAGAAGCTCAATATGTTTTTTTATGTATACACGATACACTCAAACGTGTCACCAACCTTGACATTACAGAAAGTGACTCATTTGCTGGTATGCTCTTTAGAGGGTATTTAAAAGCACATCTATTAGAAACGCAGCTGAGACAACACTTGCATACTGCAAACTAAACTAAAACTCTGCCTTTCATACCCAACCAAGCATCATAAAATTACACTGGAGACATATGGAGAAAGCATATCTACAGAGCTCTGGTTGAAGATCTCCTTTAAACCCTGGAAAACGTTACTAATGCAAGTGTTGGTGTTAAAAAGCAAACCATCTAAATCCATGTGTGTGTACGGCAGGAGGGAGATGACGTCTCGACTGGTTGTCAGTCAGGATTAATAAGTGACTAGCAGCAGAGTCACACGGTCACGCGACTTTCCACTGCCACCATGGAAAAAATATGCATGCGAGGGAGGAGGAATGGGGGACTGCCTGACTTAAGAACTTGCAGAATTACATTTGACTCTGTGGTTTCAAGGATCATGTGGAGGAAAGGCCATTAAAGGGTATTCCCATGTAGTAAAATCTCCAGAGGTAAAATAAATTGTTTATGTCTTAGGAAGTTTAGTGATGACAGTTATGCTGTAAAGTTCATCCTCAGTTCTGTTCAATGTTCTGGTTCCTATTGAAGGAATAGATAAGGTAAAAAAAAACAAAATCCTCACAATCCTATTATATCATGGATTCATAAAATAATCCGTCAGTCTGAACCAGTCACTAAGACCAGAATTAAGTTTTTATAGAGTGTCAAGATCACCACATTCAACTTTAAATAATGGAACATTTTTATATATTGCTACATGTAAGTTCTCATTGTTGCTGGTTAAAGAGTTTGTAGAAATAATTAAAAGGTTAAGTTAAAAATAATCTGAGTTGTACTTTATTCGTCGTCAGCCAAATACACTCCCTGATTGGTAATCGGAAAGTGAATCAAAGATGAGAATTCGAAAAAGTACAGTAGATCGGATAAAGATGAAGTTTTGTTTTAAAAAGACTCCAGTGTGTTAAAATTCACTTATACCACTTCATTGTTATTGCAGCTGTAAAAAATATGAACTAATCCCAGTAAAAATATTTAGTTTGGCTATTCTAATTAATATCTATCGGTGCCGGTGTTTGTTTACATTGAACTAGTAGCTTATTTTAAAGTTTTTTATTATTATTATTATTATTATTATTAAATCTGGAACATAATTGTGCATATCATCGCTTTTACTTTACATTTTGATTTCACATATGGTGCAGGTTAAACTTCAGGGAGATATCTAAGCACTGCAAAAGTTTCATTAAATTCTGTCCAGCGGTCGATCTTAAGACGCGCCCACAGGTTGACGCATGCACAGTACGCAGTCAAAATCTGGCACATAAATGCTCATACCTTCCCTTATACTCAAGATTTTGATTTTATTTATGGCACAGGTTTGACTTAATACTGAAGGACTGGCAAAGTGTCATTAAATTCTGTTTTGTTGTGACAAAAATCTGTCTGGACAGACATACAGTATAGGACATACAGACAGACAATTTTCTGAGACTAGTTTTGAGTCCACCAATGTATGAAACATAAAGATATCATTGAAAGACCAATTTACAGAGAAAACCTTTCTTTTATTTATAAAGATATGCTGGAGAGTTTATTTTAAAAAAAAGTCTGTGTTCCACTTAGAGGTTGAGCTCAAGATTGGAGATTGGAATTAGATGTTGGAGAATCAGATGTTGGAGAAACAGAAGCATGGGCTAGAGACTCCACTTCTTAGCACGGCCTACACTCCTTAATGTAGTCATTAAGTCAATGCAGCAGAACAAAAGTCAATACTGGCCACAATAGAAAGGCACCAGAACTCCCAGTGCGCCACAGCCCATGGTGCATGGGTTCAGCAGGAAAGCAGCCTATGGCAGCTGACCCAGCTGATCCCAATCTGATCGAGCACTCATGGAATATGCCAGACAAAGAATTCTGGTCCACAGAGGCCTCACCCAGCGGCCCGCAGCAGCCAAAAGGCCTGCTGCCAACATTCTGATGCCAGACACCACAGCACACCCCCAGACGTCTTTTGGAGTCATGCCCTGAGGGGCCAGAGCTGCCCCAGTGGCATGGCACAAGGGGAACCTACACTATATTGGGCTTTATGTTATGTGATGTCATGTGCGCTGATATGTCTTTACAAGTTTTTGTTCACATGTATTGCTATTTTGATCTTTGACTTTGATCACCTGTCATCTCTTTTTGAACCACAGCCAGGGAACAGTGTTTTGGATTTGCTTGCCTGCTCTTTCAGCAGGATATTTGCTTTTGTTTTGAATATTCTGGTATTAATCTTTGCCCAATGCCGGTGTTAAGAATGGTCTTTTTATTAACGAAGTCCCTAAGCTAGTGGCACAGCAGGTAGTATTTCTGCTCTAAAGCTCCAGGGTTTCCAGTTCAATCCTGAGCTCCGGTTACCGCCTGTGTAGAGTTTCTCTACGTGTTTCACTTCTGCTTGCCTGGGTTGCCTGCCATCCCCAAATACACCGCGGTAGACCGACTGGTTAGAGTAAATTGCTCAAATCTGCTGCGTGGTTATTAAATATAATAGGGTTTTGTCCCCTATGGATGAGCTGCCAGTGTCACTGTGACCCAAATTATAATGAATTAAAGGATGTTTCAGCTCAAAACTTAGTTATGTCCGCCAGGAGGGTTAAGACTTGAGTATATGGTTTTCCAGGGTCTGCCTGGGCTTACCTTGGGTTTCCAGGTTTTTTCCAAAGCCCTGGTTGGCGAATTGGTAACTCTAAATTGCCCCTACATGTTAATGTTTGTGCACACGTTGCCCTTTGATGAAGTGACGTTGCATCCAGGATGTTCCTAGGATAAGCTTTAGATCCAGCCGAACCCTGCCCTGGATAAACTGAACGTGAGTGAGCGTGAGTCATTAAGCTGAAAATATCTAAAGGAATGTCGTTCATGTTAGTTAACTGTTTAAAAGCCGCGATGTCAGGCTTATTTAAAAAAAATAATATAAAGTATATATATACAGTAATATTCCAGAAAAATTTATACTTTACACGAATATGGATAAAAAAAGCTGAGATAATGGTTTTCAATGTATAGTTCATATTTCATTATACACAAAGCAATATATTAACTGAAGCCTGCTTTCTGAAGTCAGTTAGTTTTCTGTTATAAAAAGCAATTCATGCAGTGCGATGTGAAACATTGTGAAAGCCCTCCAAATAAAGTGTTACGTCCAGCGTCCTTCAAATGTAATGTGTACAGTATTGCTGTTCAAACACAACGTAAGCAACAGCGTGCCTGTCAGTGTAGCATTTGTAAACTGACCCGGCCAAGTTCCTGAGTCATCTGACACTGTCTCTCTCTGATCAGCTGATGAGTAGTAATGTCAAGCCACAATTGCATCATTCAGGAATGTCTGATCTTTTCATGCTTTTATGTACATTGAAGGAAAAAAAAATAGTAATCCATGTAACAAAATGCCTGGTTATCTTCACAAGCAAGATTCAGTGTATTGCATGTTTATACACTACACTTTCAGGATCTGTCTCATTTCTTAAGTAGATCATCCTATTCAGTGTCAGGGTGCCTCATGCATTTAGTCATGACCTCAGTGAGTGAGTGGGTGAGTGAGCATGATGGCTGTAGCAGATGGGTAATGTTCCATGACTATCTGTTTTTTTTTTTTTTTTTTAGGGCACCTTGCAAAAATAGCCTCGCACAGCGAACAGGTAAGAGCACGAACCAGCAGAATCCTGTTTTTGTTTGCGTGCCATGAGGCAGATATGACTTTGGGTGTTTGGTTGTTATAAACTCAATCGGGAAGATGAAGTAGGGTTTTCCAACACACCCATCCAACAAACAATCAGGTTGAGACTTGTGATTAAGTAAGAAGGATGTTTTTATTTTTTTATATTATTATTTAAGGGAATTAAAAACTATAATGAGGAAGTAACTGGCTGTAAAGGGGGGGAAGGCCATTATAAAATTTCATTACAAAAGGTACTTTGTGGGGTTTTCAACAAGAGATTTGTAGATAGAGGAGAGAATATACAAGAGACGGTTTATAGGTGCTATAAAATAAGTGATAACAGGAACTTGTCTTGCAGATATTCTACATGAATTCATTTAACTATGAAGGAATTCAACCAATTAAAACCAAATAAACTATTGGCAAATTGGTGTTATACAATACGGTGGCAAGGTGGTTAGCACTGTGGCCTCGCACTTCCAGGGTCGGGATCACCTTTGGGTTTGTGTGCGTGTAGTTTACAGGGTCAGCTAATTGGTGTTTCAAAATTGCCTGTAGTATGTGAGTGTGTGTGCTTGTGTTGGATTGGCACCCTGTCCAGAGTGTACCCCACCTTGTGCCCCAAGTCCCCGGGGATGGGCTGCGACCCTGTACAGGATAAGCGGTGTAGAGAGTGAGTGGGTGTTATACAAGAGATATTAAAGACTCGAGGATGTGCTGCTAATGAAACACATTCATCTTTCAATACAAGAAGCTATTTATAAAAACTTAAGACATGAAAGCCATCCATTATTACATCATTCAGAAGTGTTTAATATGTTACTTCGAGAAAGTTGTAAAGAATCAATATTAACCATGAAGATAGTCCAGATTCCCGTTTCTAATCACTCTCAGAAAAGAAGGTGGGTTTACACACACAGTGTAATCAGAGGGGAAAAAACAGGAACAGTTACATAATCAGTAAACAAACCCTTATCCATTTGTAAAACACTAGATAAATTAAAATAGTCCTGCACAAAAAGCATCTGCTTTCCATCCAGCCAAGGCTGAATTCTAAATAGAATCCCAACGCTTAAGGTCACACAGGTTCCCTTAAACAGATGAACTTTTCATGCACATTATTTGTACAGAATGCTTTCACTTCATATGAGACCATGTTGGAATGACATTCATGTGGGAAACAGCATCATCCTCTAGGCAGGGATCTTTCTGGCATTTTGGTCAGCTGTAGGATACAAAAAGCCAATCATAAAACTTAACACCAAAATCCCTCATAATTCCATTGTCTATACCACTTTATCCAGTATACAGGGTCGCAGGGGGCCTGGAGCCTATCCCAGGAGTACTCTGGTTTCCTCCTACAGTCCAAAAAGCATGCAGATTAGTCTAACTGGCGATCCCATAGTGTGTGAATGAGTGTGTGAATGTTGACCACAGTCGTAAAAAATTGGAATAAATACAATGGTCACCATTGGTCTCCAATGGTCATAAGAGCCATAATAGTTACTACTTAATGAACACTAAAACCCACGGTGAAGGTAGTTTAGATGTTAGTACACATTAGCCAAATGGTGAGGAGAATAAATCATAGAGATGGTGAACAGTTCTGTAAATTTAGTTTCTCTTTGTCCCAACTTACAATATTTCTCTTTAGAATAGGATTAGGTAACTATCTATAAGAAAAAAACTATCTAACTGTTCTAGGGCTGAATCCCAAATAGTATAAAATGAAAAAAATAGTGTGTCATGTAGAGTGTAGAATGACTTGGTCCACAGACTGTGTGGTGCACTTGTTCAGGGGTTAAAGGAGGATTTGTGTAAGAAGCTTTGTATCTTGCATTAGATGTGATCAAAGCGGTGAGCTGAGTCATGAACCTGTCAGTGCTTGGGGGAAGTTCATGCTCACATTAACTATCAGTGATGAAAGATCAAAACAGAAAACGGACGGATCAGAGATTTAAAAGCAATTACTAAGAAGTGTTGTTTAAGATGACATAATGCTATTGCACTTGTTTTCTTGGTGAAAGTGATACAGTGACTGGTTTTGAATCTGAGTTTGAGTTTGAATCTTTGGTGGTATGCAGTATTGCATCATACTGGCCTACTTTCACCCATGCTAACACCTTTAAATTTAAAATATAAATGTATTTTCATCAGATGATTATGTAGGATTACCAAGTGAACACAAAAACTTGAACATCTTTTAAAATATTTTATAATAAACTAATTTAAATCAAGAAATTATAAAACAATCCATAGTGTTTTTTATGATACCGCAGGCTAGCCATTCCATCTAGAATATTTAATCTTTGGAATAAAAAGCAACACTAAGACGAATCAACACAAGCACAGAGACAAATCCTTAATTAGAGGCCGGTAGTAGGACATTTACCACTTTAACCAGCGCTGTCTCAGTACTGTCTAAAAGGTTTCCTGAAAGTTTTTTTTTCTTGCAAGTGTAATCCTACCTACTGAGCCACAACCTTAGGATCATGGTGCTAAAAGGGAGGTTAGATATTGGCCTATAGATAGATTGAGATCAGATTTTTTAATAATTTAAATTAGATGTTGAGATCAGATTTTTTAAGAATTAAATTAAATTAAATTAAATAAAGTTTAACAAAAAGTTTGCAAAGCAGCCTTACAGAATCAAAAGGTACAGAGCCAGGGCTAAATAAGAAACCCGGTTATTTTTTAAAGACAACTGATTCCTTTTTCCCCCCCCAGTACCTATTACTGGTAATGTATGGGCAGGGAAAAGGGGTACAGGAATCTATTATCTAGTTTGTGATTTTGAATAGGAAATTACTTTAATTGGTTTAACCCTCTGAGGTCCGAGGTGATTTTGGGGCTCTTGAGATGTTTGGAAATGCTCTGATATTTGTGCTTTTTTCAGCTACTTATAATATATTATTGACCAAC
>JAOTRS010000015.1:12247221-12275895 GCA_028565755.1 Dinotopterus cunningtoni | reverse complement strand
CTCGATTGTCCAGTGCCCCTCGTTTTTTGTAAATAAATTATATTAAGAAATACAGCGGAATATTGTGACTAAATGATTTTATTTCATTATTAAAAGAAATAATTATTATGTTAAATAATTACATGTTAAAGTAGCATTCTTCTCTGCCTAACTTTAAGGGGGCGGCGCCCCAAATAGTATGATGTATAATATACATCATGCTATTTTTCTTTCCTGTAGTGCGTGTATACATTTTTGGCCCACTATACACACACACACACACACACACACATTCTGTTTCTGTTGTCTAAGAACATTTGTAAATCATAGTGTATTGGCTACATTTGTTGGTCATAAATGGTCAGTTACATTGTGTCTCTCGCGCGAACAAGACAAGGCACATCTGGATGGGAAAATCACTAACAGCTGGAAGTTTCGCCGCACGCGCGTTTGAGAAATCCTGCACCGCTGCATCGACCGACACGTCTCTCAGGGGTGAGTAGGAGAACCACCGGGGTAATTCGGTACAAAATGAAAAATATATATATTAAAGGAAACGCTGTAGATTATCAAAGCGATTAATAGTCCACTGATCTCTAACTAACTCCTGAGTGTTAACGTTATTAACTGAGACGATCCGCTCATTATTAGTAAGTAATGCTGATGAATTTCCGTTTGCTCATTCCTTCCACACTTTGGGAGTTCCCTTGACATCCGGGGATTAAACGAGAAAAGTTCATAATTAATTGTTGAAGTCGGAAACTACCTACTGTACTAGCATACTCCTTAGTACACACTGTGTAGGTCAGGGTACAGCTCAGGGTCCTGACATGAACAGATTCTACTAGTCTGTATAGTGCTCTAGTGTGAGGAAAAGAGAGAGAGAGAGAGAGAAGTGAGAAACAAACTAAAGTGGCAACAAATTCGAATAAAGCCCAGTCTAAAGTCACGCATGCCAAGATATTAACCTGGAGTAAACCCAACTGTGTCAAACTTTTAACCAAACTTTAACCAAACTTTGCTTATTGTTCTTAAAAGAACTGCGGTGAGGATGATGACTCAGAGGTTACAGGACCTCCAGGGTTGGGGGGTTGGATCTCATCTCCAGTCTGTGAGCGTAGAGTTTGCGTCTTCTCCCTGTGCTCTGTGTTTTTCCTCCAGATACTCTGGTTTTCTCATACATTTCAAATACAGTATCTCACAAAAGTGAGTACACCCTCACAAAAGAGTGCATCTCTCATTTCAGCAACCACTTTATTATATGATCTCAAGGGACAATGAAAATTGGATACTTACTTTAGAGTAGTCAATGTGGAGCTTGTACAGCAGTAAAGATTTACTGTCTTCTAACAATAACTCAACATGCAGACTTTTTTGTCTAAAAAACTGGCAACGGAAATGAGTACACCCTACTGTAAGTGAACATGTCAGAACTGTGTCCATATCACAGAGCTTGATGTTAGACACATGGCGCTTCGACACCTTCCGCTTGAGGACGCCACACAGGTGCTCAATAAGGTTCAGGTCTGGAAACATACCCGGCCACTGACAAACACATGAACATGATGAATAGGACATGTGACTTTGCATGGTTAAAGATGTACAGCTGTTATTACTTAGGGTGTACTCACTTTTGTTGCCAGCTCTTTTGACAATAATGGCTTTATTTTGAGTTATTTTCAGAGAACAGTAAATTTATACTGTTATACAAGCTGCACACTGATTTCTCTAAAATATATCCAAGTTTCATTTTTATAATATTGTTTTTTGAGAAGATATACTAAAATATTTGCTGAAATTAGAGGGGTGTACTTACTTTTGTGAGTGGGTGTACATACACAATAAGCTGATTGGCGTTTCCAAATCGAGTCGACAGATTGTCAGGATGGATTGTCCCTCTGCAGGCCCTCTGCGACTGACCCTACAAAGGATAAACCATATATAAATATAAATAAATTATTACATTTATTCTTTTTTTTTTTTAGAGCAAAAGTATTTGGCCAAACCTGTTATTCAGGTGTTTCAATCAGACCCCTTATCCCCAGTGAAGGGCGGGGGGATCTAAATGCTTTAGCATACCAAGACATCTTGGACAATGCTAAGCTTCCAACTTTGTGGAAACAGTTTGGGAAAGGCCCTTTTCTATTCCAACATGCCTGTACCCCAGTGCACAAAGCAAGGACTATAAAGACATGGTGTGATGAGTTCGGTGTGGAAGAACTTGACTGGCCCTAACACAGAGCCCTGACCTCAACCCCTTCGAGCACCTTTGGGATGAACTGGAACGGAGATTGTGAGCCAGACCTTCTCGTCCAACATCAGTGTCTGACCGCATAAATGCTCTACAGAATGAATGGACATCAATTTCCACAGAAACAGTCCATAATCTTGTGGACAGCCTTCCAAGAACAGTGGAAGCTGTTATAGCTGCAAAAGGGGAACCAACTCCATATTGAAGATTATGTATTTGGATAGAAGGCCATTGCAGGTTTGGCCAAATACTTTTGTCCATATAGTGTAATTTAATTGATACAGTAGATCAGTACCTTACTGACAGATCCAAACCCAGGCCCAAAAACAGACCAGCTAGTCAAATATGCAGACCTTCCATATTATTTTGCAGCATCCTTATTAAATAAACTGATCGGCAATAAATGTTTGGTACATTTTCTAACTGCATTACCCTTGGTATCACCTTAAACATACCTCGTTTATAATGTAGCAGTCTCCATCATAGACCAGTTCATAACTTTGAGGAGCCATTTAAAGGATTTTTAATTAAAACAACAATGGGTAACCAACTTTAATACAGTTATAGAAGAAAAGCTATTTACAATTGCATATTCAGTGTTGCCTAGATGAGGATGGGTGTCCTTTTGTGTCCTCTTGATGTGACTTCCTTCCTTCATGTATTCTCAGGGAATTTTTACTTTGCCATCACCACTGCTTACTCTTAATCATTAGAGATGAATTTGTGAAGTTGATTATAAAATATATACCCATTTGAATATGTTGTTGGAATTTTGATGAATAAATCTTTCATAAAATTTGTTGAAAATATTTTTTTTAACATGAAGCCTATTTAATTTAATTCATACTCTATATATGGATTAAAATTTGACAGTATAACCAGAATTACTATATTTCTGTTAATCTGCATTTAGACAATAAGGGCATGTTAAATGCGCTATAAAAATACATTTTCTACAAGCAAACCAGTTGGCAACGATGTTCTGCTGGTTTGACCAGATCTGTCTGTGTTTGGGCTACTGGGAGCAGTCAGAATAAACAGGAATTTTCAGCACGGTTAGGGGAAAAAAGAGCAAACAAAAAACAAAACCATAATCTTTTCACTATGCCAGGCCTAGAACAGATTTTCCCTTCCAGGGAGATTTCCAAGTAGAACTTTTTTATGCAGTGACATGGTGGTTAAGTGTGTGGGGGGTTTTGAATTCCTCTTTTATTATTGAGTGAGCCCTTAAGGACGACTACATATAATCACACAGGCCTCTGGATTTAAAAAGGGTAAAATGCAACAAACTAGAGTGGCTTAGCATTAATCTTTAGTAAAATATGTCAAATTAAGTTTTCTCTGGAGCGTGTAGGATATGTGGGATATTCTATTGTACTGTATTTGTCTGTTTCTTTTTATAAAAGATGATACTCTTATAGAAGTCTAGACACAGTCAAGCTATAACTGCCTTAATAACCCTGCAATAAGACCTGAATCGCAGCTCGTCTTTAATTTGTGTAAAAAGATTTTTGCAGAAAGACAGTGAAAATGGAGAATAAACAAACCTCACAGATTTACAAAAACACTTGCAAAGAGGAAAAAAAGTGATTGACATCATCGGCGATGCCGAAGGGTTAATATAACTGTTGCCTTATCAATTAAATTATTTTGACTGTGATCAAACTAATAAGAATTAGCCTAAAAGACACATATTTTAAGGGTTGTGTTGGTACCAAGGCTTCTGTCTCACAGCTTTAGGGTTTCTGGGTTCAATCCTGAGCTTGGCTCTTTTCACAGTTTGAAAATTTCCATTTTCCCCCCATGTATTTCCTCCACTGAAAAACATAATAGTAAGTGGTTTGGCAATGCTAAACTGACCCTCAGTGTGAATAAATCTATGAATGAGTATGTGCATGGTGCTCATAACAGGCTTTGTGTGTACTGATGTATACCCCATGGTTTGTTCCCGCCTCCTGCCTGATGTTCCCGTGACCCAGACTGGGATAAACGGCTACTGATGATAAATGAACAAACAGATGATTTATTCATCTGGTGATCTAATCTAGTATTAATGAATTTTAAAAGTTAATGTCATTGAAGTTAATCCAGGACTTGTGATTAAATTTCTTGTGAATGCAGCCGTAAAACCAATTGACAGATTACAGAAGACTTCAAGCACAGTACGGTACCATTAAAGGAGTTCCTGGGAGGCCGTGAAGCAGGCAGTCCAATTATATTGAGAAATAAGCGGAGTTTGTACTCTCATAATTGTGTTCTGTTATTCTGCACAATCAAATGTCCAGGTTTGACTTGAACACCCCATGTATAATCCTAATATTTACTGTAGAGATGAACTCTATATATAAAGAACTCTTTCCCTTTGCAGAAAGTGGACATTTTACGAAAGAATTTCTTATTGTATGTTAAAATTATTGTCCTGCTTTCAGTCTAACACTATACAACAGAAACATTTAAATTTGTATCCATCAACTGCTGAACATTTTTCTGTTAAAGGTAAGAAATGAGAAAAGAGTTTACTCTTAAACTTGTTGACACACAAAGAATGTGGATGAATGTTGATGTTGATGGAGTTTTTGGATTTATCTGGCATTTGAAAAGTCTAAAAAAAAAAAAAGGTTTCAACCCTGTCCTTTTGCAAAAGATAAACTGTGGCAGTCATGTATTCTACAACGTTTCATTTAAGTCCAGCCTTTTTTTTTTCATCGTTAACTTTAATTTGTCTTCGCCAGCTTTTGTTTGGAAAATTTAGAAAAGAGTCATCTGTTCCTCCAGCTCAGAGACATCATGGCGCTGATAAGCCGCCTGCCCAGAGAGATGGAGCGCGAGCGAGAGTGGGAGTGGAGCTGGAATGGCTATTTGTAAACCAAAGATACATTTGCACTAAAAAATGCTGTCAGGAAGGAAGAAGCATGAGAGCCATTTAAACCAGTTCCACATGTGTGCAGGGACTCGGGGGACTATCCTTCAGGGTCTGCTTAAGATTGACCCTGGGTATGTCTCTGGCGGAGCTTTTATCCATCTCCACTAACATCACGTGCAGTTTAGAACAATAAATTACTGTGTGCTCACTGAGTTCAAATGGGTTTAGGAAAAGCTATGTGCTTTTTTATTTTTGATGTTTTTTGTTCTCTCTGTGCAGATGTGTAAGAGAAAAGTATGGCTATGCTGAAGAAATGTAAGTACCGGCTTTTACTACCAGCATTCCCATCACATGTATAGTATGTTCAGTAATGATCTGGATTTGTTCTGAAACTGTAGATTTATATGCTAAGTGTAAAATACTTTTACTAATACACTATCATGGGAGAATCGTTAACAGTGTGTTGGCTTGATGCAGCCCACTGCAAAGCAAACTTACAGTACAGTTACCACCCCGGGGTGGAGTATTTTTCTATAACAGCATGACCTAATGTGTTTCATTCCTCCTATACCGCAACCTATCACTTTTTATTCCCTCATTGTTCCATTTAAAATGACAAAAATGGCTTTGTGTTTTTTCACTATTGCCCTGTACATCCAGGGTTAAAGATTTGCATCTTTTCTCTGGTTTGTGTTTTGTGGAGTTTGCATATTCTCCCTGTGCTTGATGGGTTTCCTCCGGGTTCTCTGGTTTCCCCGAACAGTCCTAAGAAATGCAGTGTCGATTAGAGATGGGGATCATGTTCAAATTTCTTTGTTTGTGTTTAGTGATTTGTTTTCTACATTCTACAACAATACTGGGGATTTCAAAACTATGAAATAACGCATATGGCATTAGGTAATTATGTAATAACAAGACAAAGGGGTCAGCCGTTCTGCAATAGTTCTTGCTAGAACAGTATTGTGTCAAGTGTATTTGCAAAACCCATCAAGCACCATGATGAAACTGGCTCTCATGAAGACCTTCCCAGGAAAGCAAGACCTAAACGGACCTCTGCTGCAGAAGAGAAGTTCAATTAGAGTTACCAGCCTCACCAATTAACAAACATCACCTCTGAGTAGAGCCGTTATGAAGGATTTAGAAAAATTGTATTATTTGTAACATGTACCTTACGTAATAGTGAATTTTTATATATACAGGTGAAACTCGAAAAATTTGAATATCGTGCAAAAGTTCATTTATTTCAGGCTTCACAGATCGCGAGTAGCATATACATCTCGATATCAACTGTTCAAAGGAGATTATTGCATATTTTGGACGCCTTCAGCATTGTTGTACAGTGTAGAAAAAAATAAAAATTAGGAACAACCATGGAGTTAGAAAGTGATACGGAACATATGTAAGTTTTCAATTTTGATGTGATAAAATCTTGCAGTTCCTCTATAATCCTACAGATGGTGCACCTTAAACTATTCCCACATTTACACCGTTTGGCAGGCGCACTTATGCTACAGAGCGACCTGCATTTTATCGCATTATACACCTGAGCAGTTGGGAGTAACTTTAAAGTAAGTTGGGCCTTGATCAAGGGCCCAACAGTGGCAGCTGGGTGGTGCTGGGACATGAACCCGGGACCTTCCAATCAGTAGTCCAATGCCTTAACCACTGAGTTTCCCTTGACATTTACAGGCAGCATGGTATCCCTTGTGGTAGGAAGTTTGTTTAGAATTGTATAAATAGCTGAAAAAAAGAATATAGAATCAGGATTATTATAAAATCATGATACTAACAGAATTGAAATGCAGATTGAATCGCCACCCTATCTCTAGTGTAGACTGCTTGATATTTCTAAATTGCCCCTTGTTAGGTGCGTGAGTTTGTGTCCCCCCTTTGATGAGTCCAGAGTGTACAGTACCCCACTTCCAAGTTCTCCAAGTTCCCTGGGACAGACTCCAGGTCCCTCCACATGTTAAGCTGTTGTATAGTAGCTGATGAATGGATGGACAATGGATCACTTACATTACAGATGTTCTAAACAGATGTTCCCTTCACTGTCCTTTTTCTTTGACTTAAAGAATACTAGTTCCTCTGTCTTAAAGAATTTTCCATGATGGACATTCTTAGACATCTACCTCCAAATGTTGCTAAAGATGTCCTCCCTAAATGTCACATAATGTTCTTCTCATGGAAACTTCATATTTTTCACTCCACCTTTTTCTTCACAGTGCGGTGCTTCAAAAAAAAAGTTGGTAGGTAAATACCGGAAAAGTTGAAGCTTATCAAATTCCATTGGTTTAAGGTTCAGACTCTGAAGCAATTCCAGCTCAAGATAAAAAAATGTCAGAAATTATTCATCATGTAGAGTATGAGGCGTTACTGGAAAAGGAGAAATTGTTTCAAGGAACGTTCTGTGCTCCGACGTCATATACTGACATTAGAGCTGACATTATGTTACGCGTGTGTGTGTGTAAGAGTCTTGGCAGTTTCACTGCGAGTGAGGTAACCATCAAGTCTCATGTGTATGCAGGTTCAAACCCTCCCTATAAACTAGCAATCACAGCAAAGTGTTTGTTTTATGGAATAATGTTTAGAACTGCACTTTCAGCACTTGGAGAGAAAGTGACCTGACAGTGCCGGAGACTGAGACCATGTGTTTAGTCAGTTGTGTCCAGCGCTTCCTCTGCAGGTGATGTTCTGCACTTTAGCCCAAAACCTATAGTGCCAGCTTGCTTAATTGTGTCCTGGGATTGTATGCCAAATTTAAAGTAAGTTTCTGTATGTAAATAAAAAAAAGTATTTTCAATGGAATGTAAATGTCGTTAAAAGAGCAGTTTGCAACTGACTCCCAGATGTTTCTATTCTACTGTTCCTAATGCAGAACCTGAAGGCCCTGCTCTCATAATCAGAGTAGGCTCTTCTTAAATATAATTTTATTAACTGGATTTCAAACGTAATTATAATAGACAGATTTAAAAAAGTAATAATATTAGAAAGCTCGTGGCTCCTGTCCTGAGCCTTGTTTCTAAGAGAAACAAAGAAAAACGCTCTGCTTCCCCATGACGTGAAGTCCTTTGCTCAGTATTCACATCTAACCCTGACCGATCAAAAGGATTGAACAAACCATGGGAATCCATGTACGTAATAACAAAGGAATGAAGCAACCAAGGAGATTTTATACAGTAGGATGATCTCATTTTATCCCGAGATAATCTCAGAGAATTCAGAGCTGTTGTTTAAGCAAAGGGAAATCACAATGTTCTAAAGCCAGGGGTGCCAATAATTATGGAAGATGAGTTTTCTTTTTCAACTTAACTTAAAAGTTAAGATTTCTCTCTCAGCCTTTTCAATATCAAATAAATATGCATTATGCAAAAATAAGTATGTTTTAAGTTTTTTGTGTAGCTTTACACAAAAATGGTAGATTTTTGGTGCTTGGGCCCGATCATCACTTCTTGCAACTATACAGGTATAAAAAGTTTTTTTCAATAATCTGGGGGAGGTTTTTTAACACACTCAAGAAGTCATGAAAATGAGCACACGGGTTGGACTCTGGATCAGTTGGAGGCTGCTGGATCAGTTGTTTTTCAGTGACCTCTAGTGTTTGCGCTTTATAACACCGTCTGATTGTAGCCGGGTGTGCTGCGATAGGAAGATAATCAATGATGGGATGATGCACTGATGAGGCCTGATGCAAAACAGAGCTACTTTTACCTCCCTGATGTTGATTATTTTACAAAAGCAACAGCACATCCTGATATCATGTGTTCCTCTTTTACCACACCAACCTGCTGCTCATTTGTATTTTTTTCATTAAAGCTTTATTAATAAAACACACATCATGTTTTTTTTTCATTCTTTTCCAACTAAATTTAATTTCAGTTCCTTTCAAGACTTCCCGTTTTGACAGCTGTAAACAGATGTTCCCTGTGTGTGTTCCAGTTAACCGGGTGCTCTCCATGTTACTCCTCCTGATGGCACTGGCTCTGCTGTACAGCAAAATGTTTAAAGCATATCAGCCAGAAAAGCACTCAGGTACTGCACATGCAAGCTCAGAGGATTAAGCAGGAAGTAAGGGTGTGTTGTTTAAATTGGTCCTCCTGCTACAGAACGGCCGAGGAACAAGGAGGCCCCAAACCGAACGGTGGACGATGAGTCAGAGACGGGCATTCCCGTTGTGATCTGTGCAGCAGAAGAGCGTCTCGGAGCTGCCATGGCGACCATCAACAGTGTGTATAGCAACACGAAGTCCAGTATCTTCTTCTATATAGTGACCCTGAGAGATGCTATCAAGCTGACAAGGTTCGTCATGCTATAACATACTGTACAAACACACATATAGTTTCTCATTGTATGCGTGAGCTTTCCTTGTTGGTTTTTCATTTCTGGTCTTAAACAGGCAGTACATCAAGAAAACCAAGCTGAAACAGATCAAATACAAGATTCTGGAGTTCAATCCCATGGTGCTAAAGGGCAAAGTGAAACCAGATTCATCCAGACCAGATCTCCTTCATCCTGTGAGCACTGCGTTATAAAAGAGAATAAAGAGTGTATTCCACAGTGTACCAGGGGTGTTCAAGTCAAACCGAGACTTTTGATTGTGCAGAATAACAGAACAGAGTTATGAGAGTTTAAACCCCCTTTATTTCTCTATATAATCCTCTGCTACACTAATGCACTTATCCCAGAGTTTCACTAGTACTTGGATGCTAAGTTTTCTCAGTATCTCAGAGCCTTGTTTTGCACTGCCTGATTCACGTCTGACACCCTGGCCTCCCAGGAACACCTTTAATGACCCAAACATGTCGAAATGGCTTGGAGCGAGGTCAGGGCTGTACGGAGGATGTGGCAATAACTCCTAACCGAGTTCCTGTAATGTGCAAGGTGCTTCATCACAAGTCTCGGTTTGACTTGACTGTCCCTTGTTTTTGGGTACAGTACCACGAACCAAATCTGAAAGGAAAAAAAAAAGGTTTTTTGTTAGATTAAGCACAACAGTTCCACCAATGGTCAGAAAAAAAACAATTATACATACACACAGATATATGTATAAATGAAGATGTATAAAGAAGTACAGTGTGCACTAGAATATACAAGTCTTTGAAGTGTGTGTGTACGGGCTAGACCGTAGATTCACTAGTGACATTCGTGTCAGGTCATTACACACAATGACTCCCCAACAATTTCGTTTCAACTTAGACTGATATTTGTAATTCTTCAATTGTGTAACATCAACACCAGTGATAAAAATTGTGTAATTTATGTTAAATGATGTGGATTCATTTCTCTAGCACTTTGGAGGAAAAGCTAAAACTAGACAAGTGGAGGTTTATACATTGATAAAATGATGTGTTTCTGTCTTGTGTCCGTGTGTGTTCCAGCTGAACTTTGTAAGGTTCTACTTACCTTTGCTTGCCATCAGCAATCATAAGAAGATTGTTTACCTGGACGACGATATCATTGTTCAAGGTACAGTATGACCCTTTCGGATATTAATTAGCATTTAAATAGCAGAAAGAAAGGAGGAAACGGTTACTTTGTAAGAAAACAGCGCATTTGTTTCATGAGTGAATCCCACAGGAGATATCCAGAATCTGTACAGCATCAGGCTGCAGTCAGGACATGCGGCGGCGTTTGCGTCAGACTGTGACCTGCCTGCTACACATGAGATGGTGCGCAGCGTGGGCATGCAAGTACGCAGCTTTTTGACCAGATCGTTATATTCCGACGCAAGCTGATACATTTACATTGTTCAAAATATGAAAGCATTTTGGTTCTCTTTGTCCACACCAGACATCCTACATGGGTTTCCTGGACTATCGGAAACAGGCCGTCCGAGACCTGGGGATTAACCCCAACGACTGCTCCTTTAACCCCGGAGTGTTTGTGGCTGATATTGACGAGTGGAAGAAGCAGAAGATCACTGTGCAACTGGAGAAATGGATGAGCGAGAATTTCAAGTGAGCCCTGGATGTTAGGGGTTAGAGTTAGAGTTTTTAATATGAAGGCAAACATCTCAGGAGTCACTATAGTCATAACGAACATCATTGTACACATCATCTATGCTGCAACAATTTTCCATCTTCGATTTACAACTCCTATACCTGCTTCTCTGATTAATTAACATACATTTTTTTCCCTTTGGGTTTACAGGGAAAACCTGTACAGCAGTGCCATGGCAGGTGGTGTAGCCACTCCTCCTATGCTCATCGTGTTCCACAACAAATACACAACGATCGACCCTAAGTGGCACGTCAGACACATGGGTAATTCATCTCTCCATCTCGTGCCAGTTTTGATACAGTTTGATACACCATCACTTCACACCATTAGGGTTGAGGGTTCTAATCTCTCCTCTGGCTCAGTGTCTGTGGAGTTTGTATGTTCTCCCCCGTACTTGGTGGGTTTTCTCCAGTAACACCAGTTTCTGCTCACAGTACAAAGACACGAAGTATAGGTTAATTGGCATTCCCAAATTGCCCATAGTGTATGTCTGTGTGTGTTTGTGCCCTGCAATGGATTGGCACCTTATCCAGGGTGTCCCTCACCTTGTGCCCTATAGGCAGGCTCATGAATTTTACAACAGAGATAAGATTTTTGGCATTTGCCCTCTTTTTACCCACCACATTGAATTTGAAATGAAACACTCAAGACTTTTAACGTTAATTCAAGAGATTACACAAAATTTCCTCACACAAATTATAAATAATTGAACAAACTAACATTAATACAGGCATAAGTACTGCTTTTAATACATGCATGAAAATCCTTTGCAGTCACTGACTGCTTAAAGTCCGGAACCCAAGGACGTGGATGAATGTTGACTTTCCTCTACAAGGTGCTTTTGGTCTTCGGTCTTTCTGCTTCCAGTCTTGTCTTCAGTATTGGGTTGAGAGCAGGTGAATGACTTAACCAGTGAATAATATCCCATTTCTTTGCCTTGGGTAACTTTTTGTTTTCTGTCATTATTCATCTGCAATCCTATCAGCGTCCCATCAGTTTTGCAGCATTTGGCTCAATTTAAGCAGAGAATGTACTACTTTTATCAGCAGTCAAGTCATCAATATACACCAGTGATTCGATTTGATTGGCACGTGGTATCATGAGCTGTTCCGTTCTTTCTTCATACTTTTTCTGGTACAAGCTAATTTTGGTTTCATCAGTCCAAAGAATCTTGCAAAGTGCAATTTTAACTTTCTGTACTTGAGCGTTACCAGTGGTTTGCACCTTGTTGTGAAGCATCCCATTAAGCCGTCTTTCATAGACTATAGACTTTGACAATGACATGCTTGCCTCCTCTTCTCCCTTTCACCATGGACAGAATTCTGTGGTCACCCACTTCGGTTGTCTGCTCTGGTCTTCCAGGCCTTTTGCTGTTGCCGAACTTGCCATTTAATTTCTTCTAAGAACGTTCCAAAGTGTATCGGCCAGAATGTTGTTTCTGTCTCTATGATTGTTTTTTTTTTAGCCACCTTTACTTGCATGTTGAGAGTTCGAGTGATCAGCTACTGTACCAAATGCAAACGAAACACTCGGAACTCAGAACCAGGAGGGAACAGGTCACTCCTGGCCATGCAGCTGCTTGTCAGCCTTTTGTTCCATTATTTATGAGCCCCCAAAAGGGGGTGTTTGTATGTAAATGAATGTCATTCCTGAACGGTTAATGCCACACTTTTGCCGAACCTCTTGAGTTTATAGCTGTAGGTCTTGAGTGTTTAATTGCAAATTTAATATAGTGGAGTACCAGTGGAGTCCAGATGTCATTTTAGTTCTAAAGTTTATGGGCCAGACTCCAGGCCTCCAGCAACCCTACACAGGATAATCAGTATAATAAAAAAAATTTAACTTGTTACAGGAAAATAATTATTAATAAGGTCTCTGGTGTATAATTTGCCACGCAGCCAGAACGATCATCAGAGCTGCTGTTACAGACATTTAATCAACACCCTCGGACCAATCAGATTTGCGAATTCAAGAGCGTTGTGAAATAAATGAAAACAAAAAATACACCGTTGAATTTTCTCATTCTGTGAACTAAGACGAATAGCCTTATATACTTAATGTATTCATATGCAATGCATCATGAAACTCCTTTATTTCTCATTATCTCCCTCAGGTTGGAGTCCTAATGCTTATTATCCCCAGTCTGTCCTCCAAGAGGCGCAACTGCTTCACTGGAACGGTCGCTTCAAACCCTGGGACTATCCCTGTGTTCACACTGACCTCTGGGAGAAATGGTTTATTCCTGACCCCTCTGGAAAATTTGTACTGGTGCGGCCTGAGACGTAAAAAAAAAATAGACACTTCTACTGATGAAATCTACAAGTGAAGACTGAAACACAAACACCTGTTTTTATAATAGATTATACACTGATGAAAACAATACTGTAAAACTTAAATGTGTGTTTTGTTACTCGGATACACTGTGCTACATGTGTGAATTATGATTGACGGATTTTTAAACATTGCTTTAAAAAGAGCCTTGCGATGGATAAGACTATGTTTCATCCAGCCAGGATACAGTTGTTACGTTCGGTCTCTTAACATGTGACTAGGAGAGAAAAATTCATCTCTATCCATTTGAAATTCCTGCTTTGAGAGTCATGTGTCAGGTAGATAAGCATGTGATACCAGCATAGGCTCTCACAGCAGAAACTATAAATATAATACATCACTATAATACTTTAAAACAATCAACATTAACTTATTAGTTGGCTAACAGTCTACATTACTGACTGTACAGTTTGCTGTTCTAAAAGAAAATGCACAGACTGAATATTAGCTGGTTATTAATAAAAACCATTGGGGGTAGGGGTCAGTTTAAAACAGTGGCTCTCGACCTTATTCCTGGAGGACCTCTGCCCTGGATATATTTTAGCATTTTTCCCCGCTCTATCACACCCACTTTAATTAAAAAAAGGCTGTTAATTAGTTGATTTGTTAAATCAGATGTGCTGGGAACTGAGAAAGCACTAAACTGTATAGAGCAGTAGTCCTCCAAGAGAGAACCACTTTTTTAATGCAAGAGAAAGCTTATCTAATTGCTGTTGACTCAACACACAGCAGAGGGCACCAAAAATCACACCATGCCAAGACAGTCCAGGTAGATTCACTGTACACTACCAGTCAAATGTTTGGACACACCTAATTGTAATTGCTCTTCCCTGATTTTTCTTTCCTTCTACATTGTAAAATAATGACGGTTACGTTTTAAAGTCTGTAGCATTATTTTGAAATGTAAAAAAAAAAAAAAAAAAAAAAATCACAAAAGGTTTCAAAAGGCATGTCCACACTTTTGACTAGATGCATCACCCCTAACAAAATGTAATAGAAACTCTTGGTTTAATCTTCATGATTAAAGTTTATTCTTGGCAAAGCTGCATACATGTGAACTAAAAGTAGTTTCTTTCTGTTAACTTATACAAGCATGTGGGCATGTCAACGTTTACACTCCACCTCTGGCGACATTGCTGTGCTGGAGCGGAAACAGATTGGAATAGGAGGGATTTCAAAATCTGCTGTTACTGCATTATGCCAATATTGCCCCAATAAATGAACTAGTATGATTTCAAGTTTTAGTATTTTTCTTTTGTTTTACAGATTGTTCAGCATTACTGTGAAAGAAGGGGAAAAAAAGCCAAATGAAATAATTGCAATAAATACAAAAAGACAAGAGAGACTCTCTTTTTGGAAACATTTAATGGTTCACGTGACAGGAATTCAACACTCCATAACCAGGTCAGTTAAATATTAACAAATTTACAGTCATGAGGAATGTAAAAAAAATTCAAACACAAAACGCAGCTCCTTAAAAAAAAACACCCAACCAGAACCCCAATCCCACCCCCAAAATGTTCCCTGACAGAGACGAAGCAGCCACTTGGGATTTATCATTTCTGCCATCAACCCCCAAACTCCCTTTTCCTGTTGACGATCTCTTACAGCTCCTCCTTCTCTGTAGTTTTCTGAAATATAAATACACAGATGACATCAGGTTTACAAAAATGCAATTCTTTCGTTTTGAGAATCCAAAACTATGCATGAAAATTTCAATCTGTGGGGTCTTTAACCATGGAGGGAAAGGGAGGAAGAAAAAAAAAATTATCCATCCATCCATATTTGAAAAAACCCTCACCGTGTCTTCTGCATCATCTGCTGGCACCTCCTCTTCTTCCTCAGCCTCCTCTTCCTCTGCTGGTTCTTCAGGCTCCTCTTCTGGCTCTTCCTCAACCTAAGCAAACAGAAATAATATGCAATATTAAAAAGGTGGACAGACTTCATGTACTACTACTATTGTCCTGGTCTGATAAACTAAATAATACATGCTGATGTGTGTTGTGCTCACCTGTTCATCAAGGTCAACATTCATGCTTAGCCTGAGCATGCGCTCTATCCTGTCTCCGTAGGCCTTGGTGTCTGTCAGCTGGTAGCCTGAGCGCAGAGTGGCAGTCTCGAACAACACCACTGCCAGATCAGATGCTGTCTGGTCATCTTCATTAGTCTGTAACCACAAAGCACTAATCAGAATCTCATGTTATATGTATTGTTCTATAGCTCACTTGGAAAATGCCCTCATGAAGTTGTGTGCAACTTCGGCCAGGCCGATTCATTTTTTTTATTTTTTTTTATAATATCCAGATATTTCACTATACATATACAAATTTTAATATGGTAAACATTTAAAGCTGTAAGGGAAGTAGCAGTGACCAAAACTGTTAATCGTTAATGTGTGGGGGAAAGAAGGGGGAAAAAAAAGAAAACGCAAATTGACCCCCTCTGGTATTTAAATGAGTTTCCTATATTCAGGTATCCATGTCAGTTGCCTTTATATAAAATAACTTCCAACATTACACAAAATGTTACATCAAATCTCTTACAAATTTGTCACACTTACTTGGACTCTCTTCAGCATCTCTTTAATGAGGGGGTGTTTTGGGTTGATTTCTAGTGTCTTCTTCTGACTTGCATAATAGCTGAAACAAACGTTATTTTAGTTAACTGCCTGATCAATCATAAAATACTTGTTGACATGAAGCAGAGTTAATTTTAACACCAACAACTACTTATGCTAAAATTTTTTACCCCTCCAATACCACTGCATTTTCTAAAAAGAAAGGTCTCTATTATAACCAGTGTTTTAACCTTTGACTGGCCAATGCTGGTTGAAAACCAGAACTGAGAATTCAACACACTGGTGTATTTTTGATTAATCATTTAAAAGCTCTTTTCACCAGGACCCTTCTTTATACGTACTTTGTGGAAATGTCTTTTCCTGTCTGATAGGCCTGAGCCTTCATGATCCTCTCCATGTTTCCAGACCAACCATACTGACTGGCCACCAGAGCACAGGGAGAGCTAGTCAGTCTCTGGGACAACACTGCTTTCTCAATCTGCAGGAGCAAAACATCGGAGTTAAGATTGATTGCGCAAATACTTGTCTAATAAAACATAAGTTTCTGCCTTTGCATTTATTAAAATTTATTTACATATTACTTCCGTTTACAGAGAGCTACATATGTTCAAGGACAGTACCTTATCCTTCAGGGACTTGTCCTTCATCCATGTTGTGAGAGGCTCAAACTCCTTCTCCAGGGCTTCCCTTTTCTCCTTGCTTTTCTCACTCTCATCAAATTTGACTCCTTCTTTGGCCACGTTCTGGAAGCGCTTGCCATCAAACTCGGGCAGTGCCTGGATGCAATACTCGTCCACTGGCTCGGTCAGGTAGACAACCTCATATCCCTTCTTCAGCAGCTTCTCCACAAATGGAGAAGACTCGGCCTTAATTAAAAAAAAAAAAAAAAAAAAAATTATATATAAAATATTTATTGATGCATGCACAATTATCCAAAAATAGAAGCAATGCAATATCAAAATTTTTATGATTATTGAGAGACACTGGTATTTCTGCAGGAGACTACCTCCAAACTTTATTTGAAACTGAACCTTTGTGCTGATTAAACAGCACCATCTATGTGCTCACCTCCTGCCTGCTGGTGCCTGCCATAAAGTAGATCTTGTCTTGCTTCTCCTTCATCCTCTCGACATATTGCTCCAGACTGGAGAGCCCTGATTCACTGTGAGAGGTCTGGAAGCGCAGCAGCTTAGCCAGCCTGGTTCTGTTTGAGTGATCCTCGATCACACCCAGCTTGATGTTGGTACCAAACTCCTTCCAAAACTTATCGTTATACTGCTCCTCAGCAATTTTCTTGATCATATCCAAAGTCTTGCGGACCAGCTTTTTGCGGATGACCTGGAAAGAAGGAACATTTCTACTTCAACACTGTTCTAAGAGGACCAAGTAACCAATTAGCACAAACACTTTCACTTCCTACCTACTAATAATATTAACTAATAAATATTCATTGTGAACATTTAGTGCATGAGTGCTGATCAGCTTTGGCTCATGGTGCCCAAGTTTAAACCCAAAAGGAACATGTGTGACTAGACAGCCTTTGGACCACTGTACAGGATATAGCTCTTGTGAAGTTTGCTACAAATAAAATCTCTCTTTAACTTCATCATATTAAACCACCAATTTATTGTTTTTCCCTTGCTTGCACCTAAAAACATAGATTTAGACTTGACAACCAGTCAGTAAAATCTTGTAATGCCTTTTAAAAACGAAGCCACTTTCAATTCAACATGTAAAGGTAAAGGAAATAACCACAAATGAGCTTCCACTTGCTGAATGCAAATACAGCAACGTGACCATGTGTGTTGGTCCCCAGTTCTCACCTTCAGCAGCTTGTGCTGTTGCAGGGTCTCTCTGGAGACATTCAAAGGAAGATCATCAGAGTCCACCTGAAAGGAGATTAAACTCCTCGTTAAGGACCTCATGTTTACAATATATATACACAGTATAATGTTCTATAAGGCCAAGTTACAGCACTCACCACACCCTTGATGAAGTTCAGATATTTGGGCATCATATCATGGAAGTCGTCTGTGATGAAGACTCTGCGTACAAACAGCTGCAAGGGAGAACATCAATGAGATGAGACGCATAGAAGTTTGCCTTTTAAATCTTCCCCTATATATATCAATTTACTATTATTTTGTTTGCATCATCTTACCTTGATGAAGTCATTCTTCTTAGAGCCGTACTCATCAAAAAGACCTCTGGGCGCTGCTGCAGGGACAAACAGGATGGACTTGAAGGTTACCTCTCCCTCAGCTGTGAAGTGGATGTGACTCAGAGGCTCTTCATTGTCCTGCATGATGAGATTTTCTTTTTAAATAAAATGCTAGAAAAGATTCTTATCAAATTTAACAGTTTTTTGACAGGTCGGAGACTTACCCTTGAGAAAGTCTTGTAGAAAGCCTTGTATTCGTCATCTTCTACCTCTTTAGCAGGCCTCTGCCAGATGGGCTTGATGTCATTCATCAGCTCCCAATCCCACACAGTCTTCTCCACCTAAACACAAAGGATAAAAAAATAAAATATACACACCGAATCCACAAGACATCCTATTTAAACCTGTTTGGCTTGTTAATATTCAGGTGCTATAATAGATTAGGGATGCAGCCCCTTGTATTTACCTTCTTGGTCTTGGGTTTGTCTTTATCTTCCTCCTCTTCCTCTACCTCAGCCTCATCTTCAGATGTCTCTTTCTCTGCCTCTTTCTCGGCTTCATCCTCCTCAATTGGCTCTTCCACTGTTTCAGTCTGAACAAAAACTCTAACCATGAGCTCACAAATCATGGATTATACACACATTTGTTTTTGCTTCATATGCTACGATAACTGACCTTGCTGCTCCACACATAAATGGGGAAGTTGATGAACTGAGAGTACTTTCTCACAAGGTTCTTAATGGTCTCCAGCTCAAGGTAGTCAGAAGCTTCTTCCTTCATGACCAGGCTAAAAAAAAAAAAAAAAAAAAAAAAAAATGCAAGAACAGTGTTAGCGTTACACTTAAGTGACGGTCATGACAATATAGAGTTATAGAGCTTTTAATAGCAAACAGTGTGACAAAGCAGTTTCAAAAAACTGATAAGTGGTCAGGAAAAACTTCGAGATGATAAGGAAGAAACCCTGAATCAAAATGGAAGCCATGCTTGTCTGGGCGTCATTTATTGGGATTATAACATGGTACTCTTTCATAATTTTATACTACAAATTAAAACCGTACCAAATGTGTGTGAACGATGTTCAGTACTAGAATATTATGAATAAAAGTTCTGAGATGAGCACAAGTATGTCTGTATGACTACAGCAGGAGATCTTTTTACATACGTTATGGTGGTTCCTCTGCCCAGAGTGTTGCCTCGTGGGTCCTCGATGACCGAGAACTCATTCGAGTCAGACTCCCAGATGTGCTGGGTGTCGTTATTGTGCTTGGATGTGACGATGACCTTGTCAGCCACCAGGAAGGCCGAGTAGAACCCGACTCCGAACTGACCAATCAGCTCAGAGGTGGACTGGCCTTCTGCCTGCATATCCGTCATCTTGTTAAGGAACTCGCTGGTGCCCGACTTGGCGATGGTACCCAGGTTCTTCACAAGTTCCTCTTTGGTCATGCCAATGCCAGTGTCAGTGATGTGCAACATGTTCTTCTCTTTGTCCGACTGGGGAGAAAAAAAAAGAAAAGAAAAGAAACAGTCAATTTCTTGCTGTTTCCTGACTGTACTACAGAAGCCATGCTTCATTTTAAAGGAGCCTCTTACTACCTTCTTGTCTTATCTTGACTAAAAATTTGTTTCTCTTTGCAATGCAAAATAATACCAGAAGCACTCTTAGGTTTCACTACTGAAAGCCCTACACCAGAAATGGTCCATGGAACACACCTTAATCTTAACAGTCAGCTCTTCGTTCCCAGCGAGTGCATCGTCATTGGTAAGAGACAGCAACCGGATCTTATCCAAGGCATCAGAAGCATTAGAGATCAGTTCCCTCAGGAAGATCTATAAGAAAACAGGAAAATTAAGTTTACCTACATATAAAAAAGCGGCATTGAATTATCATTTATTTTCATGCATCTTTGCCTCACCTCTTTGTTCTTATACAGAGAGTTGATGATCAGTTTCATCATTCTGTTTACTTCTGCCTGGAAAGCAAACTTTTCTGATTTTTCCCGAAGTTCTTTAATCTGTGCTGCGTTCAGTCCGTCAAGTTGAATGGCTTCTTCCTCCCTGGTGAGAAACACACACACAAGACAAATCCCAAGACATATCATTAGGGTGATGGTGCTCGATCAAGAAGTCTATACTGGTGTCACCTCACATTTAAATGTCCAAGAAGTAGTCTTGTATATAATGTGTAAATTTTAAGCAACATTTTTGTGGAATATCTGAGTAACTTATAGCTTTGGGTTGTAAGAATTTAACACACTAACCTCTGAACAACTTCATCGTCCGTCCTCGAGCCATCTCTGCTCTTACCCAGGTCATCCTCAACTGTACCATCTACATCGACCTCATCTTCTGCCTTAACAGATGCTGTAAGAAATCAAGATATTAAATAAATATATGAACATTACTGAAGCTCAAAACAAGGTGTGAACAATATGACCTCCAACCTGTTTTAACTTGCATTATCAATTAAGGAAACCCTAATTACACACACACACACAAAATACCACATTACATGTCATATATAGACTAAAATTATTTTATTGTGGATTAATGGTAAATAGCATTAACTTTACTCTTATTCCCATTCAAGCATTCTGCAGGAAAAAGCTAGCTAGCTAAATTAATTTAAGCTAGTCGGGAGGAAACTTAAGCAGGCTAACAAAAGCAAGCCGTGGGGTGGTAAAAAGGTTTAATATTAATATATAATCTCAGAAAAATATAAAACAAATGAAGCATGACTAGCTAGCTAGCAATTCTGAGGAAACTTCTAGAAGCACATGCAACCGAAGCCATGATTCTGCAGCTTCCTCAAGATAAACGCTTGGTCAAGTTCACGTTCAAGGCTGACAGAGAAACCATAACGTTACTTACTGAACACAAGAAGTGCACAGAAAAGCCCTAAGATCCATAACCGCTTCATTTTCGGAAGCAGAAACGTGTTATAACCCAGCACAGGACAGGTTTAAAGCTGCTGAAGCGCACCACTTCCCCTGTCAAGTCCCAAAATGCAGCTGCAAAAAAAAGAGACAGAAGTCGGCTTTATGATATTCTGGATTTAGAGGCGATGCGCGAGCGAAGTCGACCAATCAGAGCTCCCCACGCACAATACCGCACCAATCGCTGAGCGAGCTACAGCCACGCTCGACCAATCACCGCTTTACATGTCCGACTTCACGTGGTCAAATCGTGGCCTCTCTGGATTGGCTCGGGTGTCTGTCAAACACGCTGTTTTTTTTGTTTTTTGTTTTTTAAAGAAGCTCTGCTTTCGTCCCTGATCTGGAAGCAGTTTTAATTTCTGCTAGAGGTGGTGTCGAATTAATAAAACTGATCTTAAATGAGTGGTGGGCGGATTTAGTTTTTTTTAAAATCCACCATTTCCAGGGTTGTGTCATCCGGGTCAAATAACATTAGTGTTCACCTTAATGACCAGACGTTGCTATGATCTAATGATATGTGTTCTAGATCACTGACCAAACTGTGATTCAGGAAGTAGGAGAATCTGGGATCATTACTGTTTAATTCTCAAGACTGGTGTGATGAAAATGTGATTAAAACAAGTTTTCAGTCATGACTTTAATTATAGAAATATAATTATAATATATAGAAAGTGTTAATTAATTTACTATAACAGTATCTCTGACAGGCTTATACTTTGTAATACATCATAATTTACATCCAGCCATCTAGGAACCTCTGTGGTCCAACTAGGGATCGTGGAGGCGAATGGTGACCATTATATTTATTCCCATTTTATGACTGTGTTGGGACCTCTGGTCAACATTCACATGCGTATTCACACATTAAGGCCAATTTTGGGAATGCCAATTAGCCTCACCTGCATGTTTTTGGACTGTGGGAGAAAACCATAGTACCCGGCGGAAACCAACCAAGCACAGTGGTCAAATCGTCCCACCACAGACCTGAGGTGGGAATCGAACACAGACCCTGGACTTGAGAGGCCACAGTGCTAACCCCTAAGCCATAATGCTGCTACAGCCTCATTTGCATAGTACTAACACACAAGGAGTTTTTATATGGTGAGCACTCTGCATAACCTAAAACGAACTAAATATAAAATAACAGATTACGAAACGATCTCAGCTGAAAAAAAAATCTACCATTACTTACTACTCTTCAATCTAGACATTGGTTGTAATTTCACCACTCAGTACATTCACCCTTGTCTTGCTGAAAGTGGCCTGGGAAAGACTGGGGTAAGGAACAGATACACAGTAATGTTCAGATGAACTGAGATTTTTTTCCTCATCATGGCTCGACTGGTGTGGAGAGATTTCCCAGGACCAAAGCATCCCCACCTCTGACCTGTGCTGTTGATACAGCAGGTCAGATCGGCTCCATGGGTCTGTGCTGTTGATCTTGGGTTCTGACCCTTCCATTTGCATGTCACAGAGGATCTGGACAACCCTTTTCCAGTCTTGTACTATCTGGTTTAACTGAGCCGGTACCCACTGTGGCCTCATATTTGGCACGAGTGGCCTACCTGCCTCAGGGTTTGATGTGTTGTGCAGTCTGAGATTTTTTTCCACCAAAGCTACTGCTTCATGGATGTTTTTGTTTTTCCCGATGTACCTCAGAGACTGTTGTGCATGGAGTTCCCAGGAGAGTCTGATGCAGACAGCACAATGTATTACATTAACACAACTTATATATAACATATATATTATGTTATATATATAACAATATATACTGTACATTCTGCACTATGGTGAAGTTCTCCACAGTCTTTTGCAATTAGCTGTTCCACAGAAAAGCTAGGACATCTTTCATCATGTCTTCCTAAGAAGGTACGTAATATCCTCACCCATGTCAAGTCAAATGTATTTATTACATTTCTGTTGGCTTTTGGGTAAGATTTCCGTGAACTGCATTAAAAAAATACTTTAGATTTTTTAAATGGATATTAACATCATTAAAATTATTTATGAATGGTACTTGAGCCTACCCCCACCCCCACCCTTACATTCATACTAATTTATATTATGCAAAATAAATTAAGGAAATGGGAACAAAGGCTGCAAAGTGCCTAAAGATATTGTATGGTTGTTTATGTAACAACCTGAGCAGCAACCTCATTTCCCCTCTCGTCTGTTCCAACCACACAGCATTCGACATCACCAGTATACTAATCACTGGCCTGATCATTCGTCTCCATCTGCACCTCTTTCTCGCTGGTTCATTCCTTAAGTTAGATGTTTTATGCTTAAATGATTCATACAGTAAGTCATTATGTGGCTTATCAAACAAAAAAAAATTCAAGTACAGGGACTGGGCTAAAACCAAGAAACAAAAATCAGAGTCAATAAAATCCTTCAGGAATCCCGGAGAACTATTCCTCAAGACTACATTCTAAATACATGAAAGTCTGGATTTTTGGAGGCAAAATATGAAGAAATAAGGGGGAGCAAGACTTTTGCACAGTACCATATAATACAACTGTTTCCTGTTAAATCAGGTATGGTGGCTGTAAAATAAGAATAAGCAGGACGAATAAGGGCAGATAAGTGTAGGTTACTTTACTTAAGACTCCATTGATGTCAATCTGCATGGTAAGATAACGTATCTCCGTATTTTCCATTGGGGCCTGGCATGTGAGCTAAGCAAAACTCACAACTAAGACACTGAAGTGGTGCTTCAGAAAAGTGTTTATACCTCAATAGATAGATCACAAGTAGAAATCTTAACAATGCCCCAGTCATTTATTTACACTGTCTCTGAAAAATAAACATGCTTACTAATACTGGTAGGCTTTTATTCATTGTTAGCCATGTTACAGTAGGTATCAGTGTTGGATATTTTGTGAAAGACCTGAAGTCAGGTCTCCTTAGACCTTCTCATTAATTTTGATCAAGATTAAAGAAGCAGAAAACAGTACTTTAACACCTTGCCAGAATGATAAAAATCCAAAGTCTTCTGTCAATCGCTGTCTAATTTAAATGATTCCTCATGGAAGAGCTGCTCACAGTGCAGTGAAAAGCGTAATCTAAAGCTGTACTGAAGCAAAGCAGATATACAAAGCAAAGATTTCTATTTTAGACAGCGCAGAGAAAGATGTGCTGATAAAGGGAAATTGATAAGCTCGCATAGTTTGCATAAAAATATAATCATGCATGCACATGAGATATGATATCATAATGGTTATGTAGTGTAATCACATACGGAAAAGGGTATATACAGTATAGAACTAAGGATGTCATTTTTCACCTAATTTGCTTTTGTGGATTAACTACAACAAACAAGGGTTAACAATTTTCTTTTTCTAAAAAGGGTGCAGATTTTTGCACTCAGCTCTATTTCACACGGAAGACATCAAGCTTAACACTCTAAAAGGAAACACTGCCAATGATCTACAAGTTAGTTCCTGTCATCACAAATGCTGTAATCATTATAAACAGCCTCTGTTCTCTCTCTGGATGCAGCTGACATGTCTCAAAGTTTCTCAAGTGTCTGAAAATTTTATTTTACACTGCACTGATACTGGAGTCCTTCTCTAAAGGTTAAAAAGTGATCACAATATCAATGACTATAATATAAATCACAACCAAAAAGTATGTATTATTATTATTATTATTATTATTGTATTATTATGCAAAGTGTACACCATACCAAGTCTCTGTGTATGAGTTGCTAATATAGAATCAACAAAGGATTATGAATGAACTTTGCAGCTGGAACTACTGTCGGAGCTGCAGTAACAGAAAATCAATCAGCTCTTTCTGACCAATCACAACAAAGTATTCAACAGTAATGTATATACAATGATAGTTAGAGACAATTCAAGAATAGTTTTCAGCATTAGTTGTTTATTATTTGCTTATGGGATATACGTGTTTATAAAAATGAATAAATGATTGTTAATGGAGTTGGGTCAAAAGTTTTGTAGTTGTTGTTGCTCTTATGGCTTTTGTCATGCATTTTGTCGCCCCCTTGTGGTTATACTTTACTGTTACACACATGCTGAAGTACAGATTAACTCACCAGCTGTTAGGTCTTTTCTTAAACCCGCTAACCAGCTGATGGGAAATCAAATGACTAAAGTGAGGACTGCGCCCTGTGTAATGATAAATGTTTGCACATACTCACCTTTTAAAATTGACATAGTTTAATACATTACAAAATTCATAACAAGGTGCAGATGACACACATTTATTTCATTTACTTAAAGCTAATGGTTACCTTCCTGATAGTTTCTGGGTGAAAGAAAGAAAAATGCCCCCCTATTTTACACTTTCCTACAAATCAGAGTTCCTTAAATATTACTGAGAAATACACTACCTGGCAAAAAAATAAAAAAGTTGCACTCTTCAAGATTTCATTGATTGCCATTAGCTCACACAGTGTGGTGCCCAGTTTATGTGTGAAAATGATTCATCATGCTCCCAGAACCTCTCTTTCACAATTTGAGTTTTGCCCCGTGCCAGTATGGGCAGAAAAACTCAATAGACGTGATAACCTGGTCATCCAGTATACATTCAGGTAAACAACTGACTTATTGGTACATAACGTTGCTGAATCTAGACCTGACCCACTGTTAAAACCCCAGATTATAACACTGCCTCCAGAGCCATGTACAGTGGGCACTGTGCATGATGGGTGCATCGCTTCATGCACTTCCCTTCTTACCCTGATGTGCCTATCACTCTGGAATGGGCCCAATTAGGACTCATCAGACCACATGACCTTTTTCCAGTGCTCCAAGTCCAATCAAATTAATATATATATTTTTTAAAATTTTGGCCACACAGCTGTTTAGTCCTAATCCTGAGAGTTCTCATTGCGTTGTGTGTGTGGAAATGCTCTTACTTTCACCATTAAAAAGTGTGATGTGTGAAGTATGTGATTTCTACTGTCACTGTGTCATTTTTTTGCCCTGCATCTATACTAAGCATTTAATTAATCTCCATTCATGATTTGTTTCTGACCACGTTTCTTCAACAGAGTTAAAGGTTCAGCACAGTCCTTAAAGGTTTCAATAATGTGTTAGACAGTTCTTAACACAAGTCCCATAATTTCAAATCTCCTTAATTATTTTCTGTTCTTGATACATGCCAATAATTTGGCATATTTTAATTCTAAAATAGTGACTTTTTTTGGCCAGAGAGTGTATTATATTCAATATTCATAGTATAGCTTACTTATGATAAAAGAACATTTGCATAAGTCATTTTTGCAATGTTTTGTTGAGATTCTTACAATAAAAGATTTAGATTTAACACATTTACAGTATATATTGTCCATTTATAAGCCTTTTCACTAATTAAGGGAGGAAGGAAAGATTAAAGGAAGAAAATAAATTAAACACTAAATAAAGAAAGGACAGAAGAAAGAAAAGAAGGATGGAAGGTAGCAAGGAGGAAAAAAGTAATTTTGGAAGGAAGGAAGGAAGGAAGGTAATGTATACCCTAGGGTCTAACCCTAACCCTTTTTTCCTATAACAGAAGGAAAGAAAAGAAAGAAAGAAAGGAAGAAAGGATGAAAAGACTAAAGGAAGAAATGATAGAAGGAAAGGAAAGACTAGTGGAAAAAGAGACCGAAGAAGGCAGGTGGAAGGCAGAAAAGATTTTTAAAAAGTAATAAGAAAAAGAGAAAGGAATGTCATTTATTTTTTTCAATATTATTTCGATTTAGAAATTTTAAAAAATAGTTTGAACAGAAGGAAGAAAGGAAAGTAACATTTCTTTCCGTAACATAAGGAGAGATTGAAAGAAGGACAGAAGAAAGAAAGGAAGGATGGATGCAAAGATCTAAAGGCAGCAAAGATTAAAAAATTAAAGAAAGAATAAAAGTAACGTATTTTCCCATGTATATTTTCAATCCAATTATAAAAATAAATAAATAAATAATTATTCTGAATCATCCTGACTTTTATTGTGTAATCATGGCCGCGTCGGGCCTCAGTCGGGAAGTGACGTTGCAGTGGGCGTGTCGGCAGCGCGCGTGGCTATCATGGGAGTCTCAGCGTTGATTTGAGGCAGCGCTTAAAAGAAGAACATTTACAAGGAAAAACAAGCGAAAACAAAAATGGAGAGCAGTAACACCGCAGGACTGATACCCAGTCAGGTATAGTGTGTGTTTATGTGTATGTGGAAGCTCATGTCAGTTGTATCGTGTATATTTGGACTTCTAACGAGCTCGTGAACGTTTGCGCGTTTCCTCTGATTAAACATTTAACATCAGTGGGTAAACAGGTGTAACACGTGATAACTGGACACACGTAGTGACTGATACTCGTATAACCGGTGAGGGATAAATCTAACGGCCACCTTGTTGCCGGGGAAACCCGCGCGCACGTGTGTGCGTGAAAAATAAATACTTACGCTGTACACGTTTTAACCGTTAGGCAGGACTGAACTTTTTACGCCTCCACAAACTCCGCCTGCTTAATTACGATTGGCTAACAAGGTATACGTAAAAACGGACTACCAATGAGATGTGGGTACTCGTCAGAAGGCGGAATACGTCTAGCCAATTATATTAAAGGAGGCGGGACTTGGAGATTTTATGTGCGGAAGTAATTTTATTTTTATCTTATATATCAACTTCGTACAAGGTATAAAATGTAAAATTAATAAATTTTTATATAAAATCCTGCATTAAAAAAAAACTTCAATTGAAGTTAGTTAATAATAATAATAATAATGACAAGGAGAGCAAGCATTTGGAGTCAGCACTAAGTTTGGTTTGATTATCATTATTATTATTCCAGGGTGAAGTGGATGATAACAAGCATTCGTCTGAACATGAGAAACCCGCTGAATTACACGGCGAGATTTCTAAGTCTGAAGCTGTACTGCAGGCCCATGATGTCTTACCTGATCCAGATGTACCAGGACTGATTACGGGTGTGTCTACGTCAAAGACTGTGGAGAAAGACTCTTCTTGCCATGAAGTCGTACCCGGGTCAGGAACAGCGGAGCTTACCCTCAAACAGGACGAGGAGATGGAGACGTGCGTGCTCGAACAGAACCCAGATCAGTGCTCGGACGCTGACAAGAAGACCGTAGAGAAAGACGTAGTGAGTCCTCTCCTTGGAGGAGGAGGATCGCTGGCCTTGTTGGGCAGGCAGTACAGAGACGAGAGCTCAGATGACCTCTCGGACAGGTGATGACGCAAAACACATGCTGTTTTCTTAAAATGTTGTGCTCATGGGTCTGATGGATGTTAATATGTGAAAGTGTACGTACATTTATAAACAAGTTAGGCAAACAGGATATAATATTCGTGATGAAAATAATAAAATAAAATTATTTGTTATGTAATTAACAGCACAGTGAAATTATTTTTTTCACATATTCCAATTAAAAGCTGGGGTAAGAGCGCAGAATCAGCCAGGATACAGTACCCCTGGGCTCAACAGTGGGAACTTGTGCATAATGAGTGGGTCTGAGATAGGGCTGGACGATATGGCAAAAATTTATATCACAATATATTTCTTAATTTTGGTCGATACGATATAATTCCGATATCGATATGGACAATATTAAAAAGCCTCA
>JAOTRS010000015.1:12207307-12222233 GCA_028565755.1 Dinotopterus cunningtoni | reverse complement strand
AAGGTTAACTGGCGTTCCCAAATTGCCTGTTCTGTGTGAATGAGTATGGGTGTGTGCCCTCCGATAGATTGGCACCCTCCTGTGTGTACCAGGGCCCCCGTGACTCTAAATACAGGATCAAGTGGTATAGAAGATGAGTGAGTGAGTGAGCTAGAAGAGAAACTGCTGGAGGACCAAATGTTCATAGCTGAAGGATTCTTCACAACATATGACCATAAATAGATTAAAACAGGATAACATATCTTTTTTTAGCTCGTACAAATGCATAATTGATGGCAAATGTGCTGTAATAAGAGAGGAATGAAACACTTGCTGTTGTCCTGTCTAACCCTGGCATTGATAATTTTCCTATAACAGCACAATAAACAATAACTTAACAATGATGAACATTACAAGTTCCCCCAAATATCATATCATATAATGATACCTACTGTAATAAAGCATTATAAAGTAGTTGGCTTTCTCGATTTAATGTAACCCCGACTACATGGTTGGAGATCTCATCCAACCCCTAATGTGGAACCCAAAGTTATGCCCTTGGGCTCGTCTGTTCACTAATTCACACAGGTGTAAGTTAAGAGGGGGTGGGGTCGAATGGAGAGGTCACAGGTCAGAGGATGCACAAATGTTTCAGCTGTCTACATTCCTTTGTCCACCACACCTGCCACTCTTAAAATAAACTCCATCCCTGTGAGGTTTAGTACGTCTCTGCAATTCAAGAATCGTTTGTACATTTGTACTTAGCTCATGCTGATTGAAATCAACATTGTGAGGACAAAATTCCAAGAACGTTCGAAATTTCAAGAGAGGCAATACGGTAATTAAAGTCATCATAAGGGTGGAACAAATCTTAGAGCAATTGCAACCTTAATTCATACATAATTAAGTGTGTCCTCCCCCCCACCCCTCTTCTGCGCATCCAAGATACAGTATATGACCGGGCGTAGAAACAAATAGCAAAAGACAAATAGTTTTTAAATCTCTAGGTTTTACATTGTAATAATAATGATAATAATAATAATAATAATAATAATAATAATAATAATAATAAAAATCCAATTCTTTATACCAAATTTTGACACTAGGTGGCTCCATTCCTGATTTTTCAACATTAGCCTCAGTGCTGAATAGTGTGTGTGTGTGTGTGTGTGTGTGTGTGTGTGTGTGAGAGACAGAGAGAGAGAGAGAGAGAGAGAGAAAGGCTCATGTGTTATACTACAAAATGACTTTACTGCCAAAGCCGTGCACACACACACACACACACACACACACACACACACAAAAATCAGAAATTGTAATAAACAACATGATGACATAATCTCACAGCCTTCACCGTCTCCCTGCACCCAGATGTTCTGTATTTTCTCATTGTATGATATTTGACATTTGTCTTAGAAAGAATCTTTCTTAGATTCTAGTCTCTCACAGTCTTCCTGTCTCTGTCTCAGATGATCTGTGTGAGCTGAAGTCCGAGCGTCCGGGTCTGGGTGATGAACTGACGGACAAAGAGTGTGAATCCCTGGACAGTAATGAAGAGAAGGAGGAGAAGGAGGTGGAAGTGGGGAATGGAGAGAAAGGCCTTAAAGAGGAGAAGGAGGTGAAGGAGGAGAAAGCGGGAGACGGAGAAAGAGATGCGAAGAGAGGAGTGGAGGAGGAGGAAGAGCTGGAGGAGCTGAGAGCGCAGGTGGTTCAGCTGCTGCTGGAACTGGAAGAGGCAAGGGAGGTGTCTCAGAGGCATGAGGAGAGCTACAGCGAGCTGCAGGGTGTGTGTGTGTGTGTGTGTGTGTGTAGTGTGTGTGTGTGTGTGTAGTGTGTGTGATGAGTGGTGAACATGTTGTTTTTGTGATATCGCCTTCGGGATTTCCCAATCAACATGCTCAGCTGTCCCTGCCATGTGTAACATTCTCTCTCTCTCTCTCTCTCTCTCTCTCTCTCTCTCATACACACACACACACACACACACACACACACACACACCAATACACATTTCTTAGCATTCTCAATCATTCTTTCTCTCTCACTGTGTCTTTAGGGCTTTTGGAGGATGAGCGTTTAGCCAGTGCCAATCAGGCCGAGAGCTTCACGAGACAGATCCAAAGGCTTCAAGGTATCTCATTACAGACACACGTGTGCTCAGACCTCGATTTTAAAGGATGGCGAACGTGTTAAAAAACCACATCATGACACATTAACACATTTCATGACACTTGATATGCATCATGTCATGATATGTAGTTAGCTACCATGGATTAGCTGTAGCTGTATTTCAGATAAGAGTATTTAAAACACTGTAAGTAACATCCAGATGCTACCATACTGGTACTATAAGATGCAACAGCAACAACAGTGTGTAAATGTACTTGTGTATTATAATGTACAATAATTCAACATGATGTCACTGACATTTCACATGTCCTCATGATATGAACCCTTTTATCATAGACACTAACTTTTACTGTCTTATTTATAATATTGGGTTGTACTTTTGATTAATAAAAATAAACCAGGGTACTCTGGTTTCCTCCCACTATAATTGACATTTCCAAATTGCTCGTAGTGTGTGTCTTTGTGTGCCCTGTGATTGATTGGGAACATGTCCATTGTGTACTAGTTCGGTTTTAAAGACTCGTTCTTTTTAAACGCATCTTTAACGTGACTCAGAAGAACGAGTAGTCTCGGAGAGTGATTCGTTCATTTTCTACTGGGCGCGCATCACAAAACCTCCGTAGGTTATGTACAGGAAACAGAAAAGAGTAGTTACCTTTGAGTCTTTGGTTCGAATCGTTCATTCTTTTGTTACGTGACTCCCATAGACACTATGCAGTGCAATAGATTCAAAAGAATAAACCATTCGGACCAGAAGATATGAGAGGTGAGCTACTTATTCTGTTTATTATAATATGTCCTTAGCTGCATTGTAATATTTTCATAACTAGAACTATAGGCAAAATTTGTGTATGTAGACGTGTTGGGGGCCTTTTTATTGAAAATGTAACATTTTATTTTATTTCTGATCAAAAGAACGCAATGAACTAAATGACTCAAAAAAGATTTGTTTAATTCGATGAACGAGATTTAAAGAATCGAGTCACTAAAATGATTTAAACTTCACATCACTATTGTACCTCATGCCCTGAGTTCCCTCACATACTCTTGACCCAGTACAGGATAAAGTGTATATAGAATTAGAGAGAAAGAGACAAGCCAACATGATTTAATGGCTTTAAATAATGGCGTAAATAATATTTGATTCATATAGAGTAACATAATTATTACATTTCTAACATGTAGAAAAGTTTCTTATTAATATCCTGCAAAGAAAAGTCTTTAGATGAGCAAATAAAAATTTCCCTTTGATGAATAATGATGTTTTGTTGTCCCTTATTGTTTGAGCAGGAACTAATGAGCGCTTGAGTGTCTAATCTGTCACTCTGTCCCTAGTGGAACCAAAGATACGTTCTGATTTATAGAACCCATTTTCGTATTTATAACCCTGCCTGGAATAACTAATGACTTCTCTACTTCTGTAATGCTTTCTCTGGGGATACGACTCTTTATTTTAAAAACACTGGACTGGATTATATAACGGGAAATAAATATTTGTCACATTAAGTCAGACTTCACCCGGTATTTGAGAGAGGTTTTATGCATGACCATGATCTATGTCTATACCAAATAAGGTTACAATCATGACCTTAGTGAAAGCCCTAAGTGACCCTAAGTGAAAGCTCAGGGTCAACAGTCAAGGGTCAACTTCCTGTCTCTTGGCATGGCCCAAAAACATGGCTGCCCCAGGCTAGAACCCACCTCTACAACAGACATTTATATAGCATATGAGGAACGCTCTCTATCCTTATTGCCATTCATTACTGTTTTCAAGGTTGAATTCTTTGCTACTATACTATACTATACTATACTATACTATACTATACTATACTATACTATACTATACTGTACTATACTGTACTATACTATACTAATCTGCTACTTTACTGTCCTGCTGTTCTGCACTATTCTAAGGCATATATAACAGTATGTTACTGAATTATACTACACTATATGGTACACTGTTATATACCATACAATACTGTCTGCTTCAACCAAATTCTAATCAGATCTGATTGTAATGTTATGCCATACTATACTCCACTATACTACAGTATATATAAAATTATGCTCAATTCCAAATAATTTATAGACAGTTCAATTAATTTACCTTATATCTATAATATCAGTTATGAACAAACTGTTTTGTAGAAATGACAAACTGTGATACTCTACATTATAATATACCATAATAATCAGATTTCTAATCACTAATTGTTAGTATTTTCATCTCATCTACTTTGTAACAAGAAATCACAAGCAAGTAAACGAATTACCATAACCTCTGCTAGGCATCTTGTATTTCTGCACGATATAAAGTAAGTATTTACATTATTTCCTATGGGGAAATGCGTATCGCAATACGAAATTTAACCTTAATAACTCGCCTCCAGAACGGATTAAATTCTTTTGCCGTGGTACTGTTTTATTACCATATAAGGAGTGAGAAGAAGAAAGAGAAGCCAGGGAAATTTAACACCATCTGGGGGAAAACACCAACATAAATCTAACTGTTATTAAATCATTATTATCAGGTTTTCCATCTTGTTTCTGATGGAACAAGAGTGTTTCATGTTATATGTTGATAGCGTGCCCATTGCCTGATCATAAATTATCATTTTAAATTTTCCTTAATTATTTTTCTGTCTAAACAGTACAATAAATACAGTACATTCAACATCAGATTTTAAACTTCGGCTTCACAGCTGTACAACGGTTTAACATTATTCCTGTGTTAAGTCCCTGCTGAAGCACAACTGCCACAATGCAGCTGTGATTCCCATTAAGGAAACTATCTAAATAAATTTATTTTAGTACATGCAGAAAATATCATGCTGAGTATCTAGTACATGTTGTATGTGTCCTGTGTCATCAGTTTGGATTTTGTGCCTTTTCCAGCGCAGCTGTAGTATCATTTAATTTACTCAACAGACAACCATGATCAAGTCTTTAAGTGACTTAAGAGAAGAACAGATTATTTTGACCACACACAGCAAAGACAGTTTTGTAATGTGTTCATACTACTTTACAATCCCAAACCTCTGCACTAGAGCAATGCTTTATTGGATGCAATAAAGAACCAGGACCTGATCTTATGCTTTTACTGTAAATTTTTTCTCATCAGTTGTTCCATTCATTGTTTCGTGTCCCTGCAGCCCAGCTGCGCTCTGTGCAAGAGGAGCTAGACAGTCTGGAGGAGGAAAAGGCCAGTGAGCTGTGGGAGGCCCAAGAGGAGCTGCGTGTGGCGCAGGAGGAGGTGCAGGAGCTGCAGCAAGCGGCTGAGGAGGCGGCAGCCGAGCGTGAGAATGACATTGCGCTCCTGCAAGAGGAGCTGTGCAGGCTGCGGGCAGAGCTGGAGAGACTTCACAACACCACCCAGGAGTATGAGTTAGAGCTGACTACACTGCGTGCCGAGATCAGCATGAAGAGCCAACGCAGGGAGGACCAGGAACATGCAGGCACACAGGGTCAGTTAAACTCCACTCCACTCCACTCCATCCCGCCCTATTATTCTATAATATACCGCTATACTGTACGGCAGCATGGTGGTAGTGGTTAGTGCTGTGGCCTCGCACCTCCAGGGTCGAGAGTTCGAGTCGCACTTCTGGTCTGTGAGAATGGAGTTCGCTACAGTATGTGAGTGAATAAGTGTGTGTATGTCCCAAGCCTAGTTACCGTAAAGGCCGTGGGTTAGGTGGACGGGTGCAGATACCATTTGTGAAAAGCAAAGGATGACCGAAATCAATGGACCAGTGAAGAGTTATCGACACCAATAGGAATAATGTCCATAGTTAAGAAAAGCTACATACTATTCAGTAATCAAAGACCAAAATATAGAGCAAGCACTGGAGCCTTACCATATGCAACTAATTCTATTGTAATAGATGTATATTATAGTATAGTGCAACTCAGGATAGTATAGTATAGTATTGCAAAGTACAGTATGCAATAGTGCAGTATAGTATAGTATAGTCAGAGGTACTGCTAAAAGAAAACCTAATACACTGGGCCTTAAAGCTTGACAAACTATACTATATAATACAATACGATGTGATATGGTGCTATACTATACTATACTATACTATACTATACTATACTATACTATACTATCTGCTGCTATATTATAGCACACTTTATTGTTCACACTTCGCCATACTTTACTGTCCTACACTGTATATTACTAAATTATACTACACTATATGGTACACTGTTATATACCATACCATACCATACCATACCATACCATACCATACCATACAGGTACCATACAGGTACCATACTGTCAGCTTCAATCAGATCCTAATCAGATCTGATCCTAATGTTATACTATACTCCACTATACTACAGTATATGTAAAATTATGCTCAACTTCAAATAGTTTGTAGACAATTAAAATAATTAACTTCATATCTGTAATATTAGTTATGACCAAAACTGTTTTGTAGAAATGACAGAAATTGTTTACAGTGCGATACATTGCATTATACTATAGTCTAGTAACCAGATTTCTAATCACTAATTGTTAGTATTATCACTTCATCTATTTTGTAATAAGAAAGCAAACCTATTGCCATAACCTCTGCTAGGGATCTTGTATTTCTGCATGATCTAAAGGAAGAGACCACCCAGATATGCATTCCTTTGGAGAATCAGGGCACTATCAAACAAGATCTATTCACAAACCCACTGCACACCCACTCTTAGTACAGAAAACTCTTACTGGAAGGTACAGTAACTGCCTCTAATTAGGAGAGAAGCCGACTCCAACACGGCAGAGTTATGTTGAAACACAGTGTACATCCACCAGCCTCTCTGGGCCTATTAATAAGGGAATGTGCATGAGAATGTGTATACGAGAGTCTGGGGACGTGTAAGACCTCCATAGTTTGGAGCACAACACAAATGGTGTTGTATTCCCTATTTTTGCTTTTTGACCAAACAGGAAAAAACAAAAATCAGATGACATTAAAATTTTTATGATGTACTCCCATATTTTTTTAAGATACTTTGATGCTAAAGAGAAACAGAGTCCTTATAATCGATGATCTCTACCATCTTGTGCTAAAATTTTTATTACAACTTTATGATAGAGTTTGATTTGAGAGTTTTAAAACAGTGCGCTTCAGCTACATGCTTGCTTTCAAACCCAGCTCAGCTTCCAGTGTGTAGCAGTTTTTATTTCATGATTTTTAGAGGCAAGATATAAATTTGGTTAGTGCTCGATGTTTTTTACACACCCCTGTGCTTAAAAACACACTTGGGAGAGTGGAGATCTAGAGTGGAATTAATGATTAATGATACAGTAAATCTTGATGATAAATGAGGGGGAGTTAAAAAGTGTTTTTGTGTGTGTGTGTGTGTGTGTGTGTGGAGTAAATTCTTATACATACTGTAGAGAGTTTAATGTTTTCGGGCTGTATAGGGACTTGAGTTATGGGGTGAAGTGTGGTGTTAATACTGAAAAGGTGCACATCTGTATTCAGACCTCGGATGTAAACTACAAAAAGATGGACAAAGGGGCAAATGCAACAATGCATCTACAGGGTTAAATCATTCATCCTTGCTCAGTGCCTGTATGGCCGGGATTACAATGGATTAAAGTCGTACTACTAGTACTACTAGTTTCTTTATATTTTGGCAATTCAAATCAATAAAATAAAGTAAATGAAACCTAGACATTTTAGATCACAGCCACTTCTCAAATCTGAATACAGAAGGGGAAAAAAAAAAACTAATTAGCTAAACTTGAGATTTAAATGTAGCAGATCAGTGTTTAGACAGATTGCCCTTTCAGTTGTGGCAACAGTAAGTAACAAAATATTATTATTATTAATATTATTATTATTTTTATATTTTATTATTATTTTTATTTCTATTATGTAATAATAAGAAGAATATTGATAATAATAACAAGAATAATAACAATTATTATTATTATTATTATTATTATTATTATTATTATTATTATTATATCAATATGATATATTATAAAGGGCATTCAAGTGAAACCAGGACTCACAGTTATGTGGGTAAAAACTACCTTTTATTTCTACACCACTGCACTTACCCCAGCATTTCATTTGTGCTTGGATACCATCAAGATTGACAGATTTCTCAGTACCTCACACTCATGACTGGAAGTCTTAAAGTCTAAAACACTGGCCTCCCAGGAACCTTTTAATGATCCAAACATGTCGGAAATGGCTTGGATTAAGGTCAGGACTGTAGTATCCGAGTTTCTGTAATGTGCAAGTGGTGTTGGTGAATGATTGTGTGTACAGTTTCTACGAAGTGTCTCTTCTGCAAGTTGGCAACAAGTTATGTGTTGATTTTTAAGGATCAGGTGTTTGTTCAGGGGAATGACTGCAGTAAACTCCGAGCTGACTCAGCCAGAATCTTTATTCATGGACATACAGCCTTTAAAATGTTTGCATCATTCAAGTGTTTTACTGCAGCTAAGAGTCTAATCACCGTGCTGTGCTTGAAGACTTTTGTAAGTGTTAATCAGTTTTATGTCTTCATTCATATAAATACATATTTAAGTCAACAACCTTGAATAGCACCCTAAGTGCATGCAGGAGTGTTTGTGATTGTTGGTATATGTCTAGTCTGTCTTATTTTAGGACGATGACCAGCCAGTTTAATATCTAATCCCAGTGACATTGCTGAACATGTGAATCAAAATAAAACCTGGATGTGAAATGAAGGACATGGATGAAAAGCAAATGCTACTACCAGCCTATATTTTAGATCTTTTATTATATATCACTGGTGGCTTTTGTCTCATGCTGTGTTATTCTTGACCTAAATGATGAATAACTTTGATTTATTTTAATGTGGCATTTCACATCATCATCATCATCATCTTTTCATTCAGTGGTTAGAAAGGCTGTAATTTGGAGTCAGTTTCTCAGTGGATGTCATCGCTCTAGGCTATCCAACATGAGCTCATGAATCATTATTAAACTCGTATTATAGAGATCGCATCAAAGAGACAGATACAGTATGGAAGAAGGAACAAAGTTAGAGAGATACGTAAGTGAGGGGGGTATATATTTATAATTAAACCTGGAAATAAAATTCAGAGTTTTCTATGGACATTGTCAGTACTTGGACATTTACATGTACATGGGACAAAAAAACAAAAAAACCTAATTCATGTCCATATACTTGTTTGACAAGGATCTCAACCCTATTTGTATATTGTCCACATTAGTAATTGTACAGTCATGTGGTTATGCAAAGCAGATACAACTCAGAGCATCAGTTACTAAATACCCCAACCTGGATCATTAAAGATGAAGAAAAAAATATTTCTCAGGGTTTTAACTGTCCACTTTCAGTGTGTCTGTGCCAATCACAGACTCAGATTCCTGTGTTTGGCTGACAGGAGTGAAACCTGATGTGTTTTTTATTATTTTAGCCCAAGGTTTGAACTTTTGTGCGTGCTGAGATGCTTCTCTGCTCACGATGATTGTAAATATGTGCTTACATGAGTTACTATATTGTTCCTTGCAGCTCAAACCATCTGGCCAATTTCCTCTTATCAACAGAGCATTTCCACCCACAGAACTGTCGCTCACTTGTTTTTCACACCATTCTGTGTAAACTCCAGAGAATGTACAGTATTTGTTTGATAATAGCAGGAGATCAGCGGATTCTTTAATTCATTCACTCATTCATTCATCCATGCCACTTACCCTGTTGCAGAGTTGCTGGGGGTCTGGAGCCTCTCCCAGGGCACTTTGGGTACAAGACAGGGTGCCAATCTATCGCAGGACATGCACATACACACACACACACACACACACACACACACACACTACGGATAATTTAGGAACACAAATTAGTCTTATCTGCAGGGAGGGAGGAATACCTGTGGGAGGAAACCGGAGCACCAAGCATGGGGAGAACATGCAAACATGCACACAGACTCGAGGCAGAATTTGAACCCTCGACCCTGAGGCCACAGTTTTACCCAGCAGATTCTAAAATACTCAAAACAGCCAATCTGACACCAACAACCATGCTACGGTTAAGGTCACAGAGATTTTTTTTTCTTTCTGATGTTATAAATAAACATGAACTGAATCAATTGAATCTGCTCATGATTTTACACAATGTGATGCTGCCACATGATTAGAAAACTGCATGAATGTGCAGGTGTATAGGTGTTTCTAATAAAGATGACTGTGGTTGTATAATCTGAACATACAGAAATCCATAATACACTTTCAAGAATGTGTCATTTATTTAAAAGAAAAAATACTTAAGAGATAAAGAGGAAGGATTTATAGTAATATCGTCTGTCCATAATGATAATTAAGGGGTGGTCTGTCTTTTCTTTCATTTTGAATATTATTGTTCTGTGGGCACACATCTGTGGGTAGAGTGTTTACACTCTACACCATTTCTGATGCATCAGATGATATATGGTTTTCATGACATCATGCTTATAATCTTTCTCTTTAATAACCTGTTTAAATCTGGCTTATCCAGATGGACAGAAATGCTAGAAATGTGTGTAAAGCAACACAATGCCTACATTATGATGTGGAAGGGAAATGCTCATTTATACCACCTTAGTGCACTTTTAATATCCTACAAACTTGCTCATTGGTGGAAAATATATTAGATCACCTGCTTTTCCTTACAACAGCCTTTTTGTTACGATGTTTTAAACAGCAGGCATTGCGCTAGTCTTGCAGTACAGTTGTGCACTATGTGACCAGCCTTTTTAATGCTTGTGCAAGCTCTGAAACACATATGGCATGTTTTAATGTCGTAATGAGAGAGGGCCTCTGGTGAGGCATTACAGTGTTTGCAGGAGCGTCGATGCTCTCTGCTTTCCTTCAGCCCGCTCAGTGGCAACAGCTCATCTATATTAAGATGGAAACTGTAAACAGCATGGCTTTCAGTTCTGCCTACAGCCCGGAGGAGTATATTGAATTAAACACCACTGCAGTGGTTACATGACCTAAATCATTCATTGTTATCTGATCTGGGCTCTAATGGACAAGAGAATGATAAAATGGTTGAGCTAATCTCAGATTTTCTGCCTGACCTTCTGATGCCCTTTGGGCCACACTCATGCATAACACACACATCGTACTGGCAGCGGGAAAGAAAGATAACGGTTGTTCCTATTAGATTTGATGGAGGAGGCACCGCTGGTGCAGCATTGTGGAGGACATTTAAACAAGAAATAGCTTATTGGCCAAGCAACAACAACAAGCTGCTGTTTTGTGTTGCTCTTATAACCAGGGACCTTTGCACACATACAGATGGGACACATTAAATATAAAACAAACAGTAATTGTGTTAGTAAAGTGTTGAACCACAATGAGCTATCAGAACGGTTTGAAATGGACTTGTACTGGAAGGATGGAGCACACCATACCATAGCAAACAACACTATTCTGTAGTAGTCCACACTATGCTATACTAAGATATGCTATGCTATGCAATACTATAACAACGTTATACAACATGACATTATTCTATACTATGTAGTCCATATTGTATAGTGCCACATTAAAATGTATACTATCCGGTCATATTATTTTATACTAAGCTCTCCTAGACAACATTGTAGTATGCTATTCCATAGGCCTACTATATAGTATATACCCTATACCCAAGATCCATAGCATCCTGTCATACTACTGTATACTGGTCTATGCAACACTATTCTATTTGATACTTTATTGTACTGAACAACATTTATATATTTCTTAAGAATTTAAAACATCCTGTCTTACAATACAATATTATACACACATTATATCATGATGTCATAGTATACTTTATTATACACAAGGGGTGTTTAAGTCAAAATTCTCGCGCATGAAGCGGTAAAACCAATTGACATTTACAGAATGAGACTCGCAGCATCAGGAGAACATTTGAATGGTGCAAACAGTTTAAACAAGGCTGTACGTCCATGAATGATGATCCAGACAAAAGCGGCTCTGAGCCCATTGCAGTCATTCCCGTGAACATTCATCAAGTGGAACTCCTGATCATTGAAAATCGACAGATAACATATAAGAAGTGACGCATCTGTTGGTGGAAATTGTACCACACGATCATTCACAAACATCACTTGTACATTATAGGGACTCAGCTGTGAGTTACTGCCAGATCTCCTGTACAGTCCTGACCACACTCCAAACCATTTCGACATGTTTGGGCCATTAAAGGGGTTCCTGGACAGCCAGCGTTTCAGACGTGAAGAAGGCTCTGGCATACTCATGGCTCCGGTGTATTGAGCAAACTTTCTGTCTTGATGAAATCCAAGCACTAGTGAAACGCTGGAATAAATTTATTATATGTAGCAGGGGATTATTATATTATTAAAGATTATTATAGATTGGAGAAATAAAGGTAGTTTTTACTGTCATAACTGGTTTCTGTTATGCTTCACAATAAGTCCCAGTTTGACTTGAACACCGCTCTTACTATATGGCACTATGCTATACTGTACTACACTATACAGTGTATACTTTTCAGGATCTTTTGTAATTTATTATAATAAAAATGTGTCTTTCATTACGAATTCAGCTAAGACAATGTAAATTACTTACTTTTTTCATCCATTTATTTTGACACTTAACATATTGAACCCATGTATTCTGTTCCTGAATTGTGATTGGACAGGAGAAGTGGGACAGCTGAAGGATAAATGTCGCTCCTTGATGGACGAGTGTCAGACTCTGAGAAACGATAACCAGTATCTTGCTGAGAAACTGCAGCTGCTGGAACAGCAGAGAGACAGGTGAGTGGCCATGATGCCCGTCAATCAAACCACCACAGAGATCACTCAACTAAAAAACAGATAAAAGCCAACCTAGCAATCAAGCCTTGTCTTTTATTAATGTAATTATTTGATAATCCTTGTGCATGTGGAAGAGAAATAATTATATTTTGTTTACTGATGTTAGACAGGCACTGAAACATCATACAGTTCATCATACCGTACTGTATGGTACAAAAAACATGTTTTTAATCCGGACAGATGTATTTTTTCTTATAGACATATTTGTATAACCACACTCAAAACAATTTTAGGTAAAATATGCTGTAAAATAAATCTCATTTTACTACTTATCCTGATTAGCTGTTTTTTTTTTTTTTTTTATCTTTAAAACAAATCTTAGCAGAATTCCTGTCAGTTTAGCTTACTCATGCTAGCTGGCTACCCTTGACAATGAAGATTATGGATATTTATTAGCATGACAGTTCTCTCAGTAATGTTATCAGCTAGCTACAGTAGCTAGCATTAGTGTTAAATTAGTGTTATCAACATTTAATTTAAACCTCTTTGATTATTATTGCCAAGTTGTTAGCTAGTTTTTCATCTTTATTGGTCAACATTTATATGAATTCAAATCCTCTCTGTGCCCATGTTGTTAGCTAGCTTGCAAGCTTTATTAGTATGAATAAAAATCCTTTGAGTCATCCTGCCAAGGGTGTACGCTAGCTAGCTAGTTTCAGTCATGAAGATTACAAACATATGTAGAATATGATTGTAAATCCTCTCCGCAATACCACAATATTAGTTCACATGCTAGCTGGATGACAAAGCAAATGGGCCCTAAAGACCCATTCTGCTTTCCTTTCAATATCCCTATGCACTCAAAGAAATGTTTCCAAATGGCTGTGTTGGTTTCAATCAAAAATGCCACACAAAGCATTTTTGCGAAACAGAGTCACGTTGCGATTAACCACACTCCGTGTGGGACAACAAGAAGTCAAGTTCCTTCATGCAGTTCTGTCAAAGCATTTACAATAAAGACATGAAACACTGAACAGCTTCTATCATCCTCTGTGTAATACATATAAAGAGACATGGGAGAATTTAGAAACTGTCTACGATCACTCCCAAATGATTGCTTTGACATGTTTCTTTTTTACCAACATTGTGAAAGAATTCTAGTACCATTAAATTTTCCTTAGTCTGCATAGCAGTAGAAGGACCAGCTACCAGTTGCTACTGTAATACCCCAGTTGGCTGAATGTAAAAGTAGTAAATAAGTAAGAGTAAATCAAGTACAAGGTGTCAGGCAATAGTACAGTATTATCATGCTATTTCAGATATTACCATTATAGTCTTTATCGGTATATAAAACCTACAGTACAGTGACATTGTATCCAAATACATATACTTCAATATGGCGGTGGTCCCCTTTTTGCAGCCATAACACCTTCCACTCTTCTCGGTAGCTGTCCACACAATTTTGGAGTGTCTCTGTGGAAATTTGTACCCATTCATTCTCTAGAGCATTTATGAGGTCAGGCATTGATGTTGGACGAGAAGGCCTGGCTCGCAATCTCTGTTCCAGTTCATCCCAAAGGTGCTTGATGGGGGTTGAGGTCAGGGCTCTGTGCAGACTCATTCAATCACAATGTTTATAGTCCTTGCCTTGTGCACTGGGGCACAGTCATGTTGGAATATTAAAGGGCCTCCCCCACCCAAACTGTTGCCACAAAGTTGGAAGCGTAGGATTGTCCAAGATGTCTTTGTATGCTGAAGATTAATTTAATAATTAACAGATATACTTTTGTCCTTATTGTGTATGTTAATACATACTACTGGCATGGTGCAGTACAGGCATTACCATATTACTGTAGATACCTGCTGAATTTTGGTAGACATGTGCTACCCAACAAGTACCATGATATTGACCAAAGTATTGTGGATTAACCTTTGTAGGGTACCAGCTGTAAGGCCTTGTTCACATGGGCGTTAAAATCGAGCGTTTTTCTTGCGTTCGTAGCGTCCGGTGAGCGCGGATCAAGCGCAGAGTGTTTTCTACAC
>JAOTRS010000015.1:12177462-12190351 GCA_028565755.1 Dinotopterus cunningtoni | reverse complement strand
GAAATTTAAGTTAAAAAAAATTTATTACAATCTCTAAAAATACTTAGTTAACTAGTTTGTTACCTTTGATTTCTACATACTCGTCAAATATGATTTGTGTTTCGTAATGCCTTTAAATATCATTTTCCAGACTATTTTAGGTCCATTACACATTTGAATACACTGAAATATACCTACTTCCATTTTGTTACTTGTGAATAAAAGTGTGGTTCTACATTGGTCTGGTTCAGTCAGACGAAACTGTCTATTATGTCAATCTAAAAATGAGTGAAATCTGGAAGGTGATGATGTTTTGAAATGTATAGTTTGTGACTCTGTGGAGATGCTGTTGACTGTCTGTGTGTTACTCAGCTTCATTAAACTGTATTGTACAGTGTCTATTTGTGTAAAAAATCATAAAAACTTGATGTATTTTGGTAATCTTATTGTACATTTTGTAAATGATTCGAAAGAAATAAAGTAGTTTATCGATGTAGTCTTCTAGTCATCTATGCTAATGACCTGTATATTATGCATCTGGGAGAACACGATGGTTTGTAAGGTTTGAAATTTCAGTGTCAACCTTAAGGTTTCCAGTGTTGACAGATTGTGTTATAGTATTAAGTTCAATTGAATTTAAATTGAGAATAAAAAAATATCACAGTACAGAAAAAAAGTAAAGACTAAGTATAGACTATAACTATCAGTTTGTTCCTTAAGAGCAAGCCATGGTGATGGTGACGAGAAAAAAACTCCTTGAGATGACAATAGGATGAAACCTTAAGAGGAACCAGACTCGATAAGGAACCCATCCTCATTTGTCCTCAATAAACCCTATTGTTCTGAAAATGCCTTGCGCAAATATGTATAGCATAATCTTAGCTAGAATGCAGCACTTTCTTCATAGATTTACTGTATGTTAGATTGTTTATAATCTTTACTATGATTTTAAATAATATTTTAATGGGAAGTAGTCTAGATCCAATTTGCCAATCTCCAATAATATTGGTTTAATAAGAGGAATGTTTAATCTTGGCTTAAAACACAATATGGTAAAAATTATATTACATTACAATATTTTTACGAGATGAATGCTTTTGTCATTTTGTAACTGGGTAATGATATTCACATGCTCACATCATACTGCATCCTGAAAATGATGTGCTTTAAGATGCATAGTTACTGAGATTAATATACCTTCATAAAGGAAGTTCATTAGACTTGTACCATTAATATTCTAAGATGAAGAGCTACTGAGATTTTTAGTGGTTGATAAATATTATTTGATTTATATTGTTAATATCATTTGATCTATACCATTAGGTTCAATAAAAAAATTGTATAAACAATTTTGATATGGATGTTTTTGAAATAATTTTTGGAGAACAGTATGAGAAAGCTGCATTAGGTCAACTGGAAGGGGTCAGGGCTGTCTTTCCAAAATAATAATAATAAAAAAAAACATCATTATAAGATTTTATTTTTATCATCTACATGAGATCATTTGCTGTAAAAATGTCTAATTTTCAGGGCGTTTATTTTTTCCATGGGATTATCCAGTGGCAGTCATGCTGTGTGAAAAGACTATTCCGACTGTTTTTTTCATGCTTAACTGATAGATGATGTCATCAACAAAGACAAAATTTAGGAGGGGATATGTGAAATATAATTTTAGGTGTAAGGAATTTCTTTTAACTTTTTTAATGCCTTTGGAGGAAAAAATAAAGTAACAAGACTGAGAAATCATTGTCCAATCAAAGAAAGAAATTACGCAAAATTAGAGAATAAACCATATGTTTTTCTGTGATTTGTTTTTGGAAAAAGTTTTCATGAGTTTAAAATGTTACCATGTTTGGTATTCTGAGAAAATTCACCATGAATCCAGAAGAGCATTACAGATTTGATCCACTTAAAAAAAAGGGAAAAAAGGTAGACATCACAAATGCAGCTGCCTGTCTGGATATTTGTGAGGATTTGTAATTGTGTGCACCACATCATTTTTATTATGCTTTTAATAAAAGACCTTGCATATAAATTATGCATTGTTTAACACTAATAGTCATTCTGGATCTATTTGTTGAGTTTAGATTTTAGCCCTCCCAGCTAATATCATGACCTGCATGACTCACATTTACAGTGTGGTCCATCAGGGCAGAAAACTGAGAAAGTCCAGAGCAAAAGATAAGTATTGAGCAATAAACCTGCTGAGATTGTTTAAACTTTGAATCATCTTTCCATTTTTGTTTTTTTTTTGCTCCATTTTTATTGCCCCCATCACTCTGTATTCTCAGTGACCTCAGTGGTCCGGTGATATCATTTGATTTTCCTCTTTGCTGAGGATTTACTGGCAGGACTCGAATAGATAGACCCCACTAACATACCGAGATAATAAGTCAGAGGCCTGACTTCATACTAAAATACCTGGGAGTGCCTCAGGGTTATTTTTAGACTGTGTATGTCACAGAGTGGAGACAATTATCTTGTTCTTCAGCGCTCATAACTTGAAGAATGTGTGTATATGTGTGTGTGTGTGAGCATGTAGTGAGTTAAGACTGCAGGGGTTTTCCTCTTTCAGTAACTCCGAGACTTACTGTATACCTTTCTAACATTTAGTTACTGTCGACCGCTACAGCTCTGAATCAGACACCCACGTCTTCATCCCATTCTCCAAACCACATTTAAACAATGTTAAAGAACTGGAATCTAAAAAAATTATATTAAAGCGGTCTTGTCTGCCTTTTGGCATTAGCTCTAACTAGATTTTACTAAAGAAAAAAATATTCTTGACAAGGTCCTTTGGTGTGTCCATCTGTCATTTAATATTTTTTATGCAGAACCCCATTACAGAATCTTTGGCTGTTTGTGAGTTCCATGTCAAGCACTTTAGAGCTTAAGAATCCATAACCTTGGCAAGATCCCCCCAAAAACTCTTTCTCACAGAATCAGGTTTGATTTTGGACTGTGATCTGTCACAAATATGCACAAGTTTTTAAGGTTTACGCTTCTTGCAAAACATTCCCATACTAAGGAAAAAAAAACAGGTTCAAGCTAAACCATGTCCATGTCTTTGCTTGCGGTCAATGGTAGAATCCTTAAAAGTTGAACCTTATACATATTTTACATGTTTTAATTCCAGAGAGAGGTACAATTATAAACAGTTTGTTTGCCGTGATGACTTCTCCATGCTGGAAAAACAAAGTTTAAATGTTGACTCTGGGGACTTCTTCCAAAAATGCTAAATACTATAAAAGAAATTAAAAAAAACTATTTACGCAGTGGCTTGTGACCATACTGTATATTTTTTGGATTGATGACAACATGGCCTTAAACTCAAGCACTTAAAAGGCTATCACACTTGACTTACAAGAAATATTCACTGTCTAGTAATTTTTTTACAGTAGCCTCTTACTGTAAGGTTGAAAATAAAACTCTGGTGTAAAAAAAAAAAAGATCCAGTTCGAGTCACAGCTGTCACATTATGTTCAAAGAGCAACCATTGGAAAGAGTGATTCTTATGACCACTTATTGCACAAAAAAAATATTTAACCTTCTGACCAATTTAAATCAAGGTTTCTGTGGCACAGTATAAGATTAATGTAATGTTACTTACTTAATGGTATTTGCAACATTTAGTAGATCTCCTATTCTTTTGACCCCTATGGTTATGAAGCTAAGTTTCATATCATAAGTCACAGGAGATCTATGAAAACCCCTGCAGTTTTTTTTCTAGACATTCTTATCATTTGAGTGTCACCAAAATATGAAACTGCTGTTTGAAAAGCAGGGATTACTACTGTGACCACTGTTATTCTTCAACACAACATGAACTTTCTTAGGCACTTGAAATTTCTTCAAGCAGTCTTCAGGAATAACTCTCCAGACTTTTTTGAAGGACATTCCAAATCCATATCTTTTTTGGACATTGGCAGCCTTTTGTTCTGTTCGCTGTCAAAATGATCCCATACTGCTTGAATAATGTTGAGTTTCTGGCTTTGCGGAGGCCAATCCATGACTGATAGTGTTCCATCATATTTTTTCCATCAAGGTATGCGCTGACTGCATTGGCACTGTGTTTGGAAGACCATGAGAAAATCTGAATCTTTGGAAACAAAATATAAAGAAATGAGCGATGGCTCAAGACCTTTGCACAGTACAGTATGTATGACGTACACATACCAGTCTGAAATGGAAAGGCCTCTCAAAGATGAGATCTGGTGGTCCAGAATAGGTTTCTCATATGAGTCCACACTATTAATAAAGAAATAGTATGTCAAGGGATGAAAATGGAAGGTGGGAGAGTTAATGGACTATAAGTTGATGCAAATGCTAATCATAGTGTGGCATAATGGTAATAATTATGATGATGTAATCCAGATTTAAGGTGCTTTATACAGTAATGATTCTTTCTTTAAATTATAGTTTTTAAAGCAGGGTTTATGCTGTGCAGTGTTTAACCAGTTTCACTTTTGAAGACAAAAATCATATATCCATGACCAATCCTTTATTCGTAGGTTGAGATCTATGGTCTTAGAGCAGTCAGAAGTAGAAATATGAAATATGATTAGCTGACAGGCTAAAATCCACAAACTGGAGGATGGTATAAGATTAGACCAAACTCTATATATTTTATAATAGGTATATATTTGGTTGTGGTGATGCCTTTGATTTTTTTGGGCTGAACCCAGTAGGGGTAACCGCAAAAGATGACTGTGTTCAAATATTTAATTTGCGACAGGTTTTACACCGCATACCCTGCCCGCCACAACCCTACCCAATTCATCCAGGTTTGAGAGTGGAACTGAGAAGGCACTAACCGGTGCAGCTTCCAGTGTCTGTGATCGGTTCCCTGGAGAAATGGTGCCCCTAGCATATGAGAAAAAAACCCCTAAAACAAAACTAATAAACAGGAAAAATATCTTTATTACCTCAAGCTTACTTTTAATCATGTTCTCTCCTCTAACATCCGAGCGTATTTTCTGCACAAGTCTGAATCTCACTGATTGCTGATGTGAGCGGAATGCAGGAGTTTTCTTTAACGTTAGAAGATCTTCATTGTGTAATCCGACCTTGCTGGTCTGTTTATACAATCGTCTTGTACACTCACTCAACTGCTCATTCTCTATACTGCTCGTCATGGGAGGTTTGGAGCCAGGGGACTTGGGGGACAAGGTGGGGTATACATCACAGAGCACTCACACACACACACACACTCTATGGATCATTTAAAATTGGCAATTAACCTGCATGTTTTTGGACTGTGGGAGGAAACCGGAGTACCTAGAGGAAACCCACCAAGCACTAGGAGAACATGCAAACTCTACACACACACACACACACACACACACACAACACACAGGCTCAAAGGTGGGACTCGAATCCGCAACCCCATAGGAGTGAGGCCAAAGCGCTAAGCACTACACCACTGTGCCTCCTTCATCTATTACTTAAATAAGTGTTGAAATGGCGCAGTAGCCTACTGTATAAACCCATCTTTCATCAAAGGTAAATTATATTTGTTTTGTTTCATTTAAGGATTTACTAAACCATGTAATGTTCCCAGAAAAGAATAGGAAGATATTTTAAAATATTAAAACTGACAAAGAAAAACAAAACAAAAAAAAACAAACAAACAAAAAAGCCCCTGGGACTGAAACAGATTTCAAAATCAGTTTGCAATGATGTCAGTGTTGAAAGTAATAGAATTGAATAATAATAAAAGAATGCCTGTGTTTCCACATTGTGCCCCTCCAATTTCCCAATTGAAAAAAATCCCTCCTGTCTATGTCATGTTCACTTTCTTTAATATGCTCTCATGCAAGCAGACCTGCTTGTTCTACAAGATCCTGCCGTCATTTGCTTTTCCTGGCCTCGATTGTTGAAGAGGGAGTGAGGAAAGAGGAGAGAGGAGTGCACACTGGGTTTACAGCAGGAGAGAAACTCCAGCCCCCCTGAGCCCAATTTTAGGACGCCTAAAAATATGACCTGTCCCAACTTCTGCTGCGCTCGAAGGTGCTTCGGCCAATCATCATCCCCCCGCGGTGTGCGTGGGCCAATCACACACTGCGTGCGTATCTTTATTCAGATTGGAGAGGTCCCCCCTTCTCCATCCCACCGGTTCTATATGGTCACGATGACAGGGGCATGCCGAGGAGTCCAGCCGAGTGACGCGAGCTCCATGCTCTTGAGTGTGTGTGTGTATGTGTGTGTGTAGTTTTTTTTTTTTTTAAACAAGCACCTCTTAGGGCCTGGCTTTATTTAACCTACGGAGCGGATCCGGGCCATTTGTGCGCCTACGCGTCGCCGCGCGCGCAAGTCTCTCCTCGGTTCGTGTGCTGGAAAGTTGGGACGTGAGAGGATTTCGTACGTTTGAAGTTTAAAGAAGAAACAACAAAAAGAAACAAAGTTGTGTTTAAAAAAAGATACGTTACTCCGCAAGAACACACGCGCTCCAGAACTGTCTTTCTGATTTTCGAAAATCGCTCGCAACTTTGTTTCTCGTTGGCTGTTTTTTTTTTTTTTTTTTGGCATCGCCTGGCACTGCCTGGCTCTCTGTCTCTCTCTCTCCGCCTGCGGTGAAGTTTCACACATACGCACACTTACACACGCACACGCACACAGGCGCGCTCGCGTTTGCGCGCCCCAGCCGTACGGACTGCCTGCACTATAAAACCCAGGGAGAAAAAAAATCATGATGAGCAACAACGCGTACTACGAGCAGCAGCAGCAGCAGTTCCAGCAGCAGCCGCAGCAGTATTACTACCAGGACGGCGAGGACGGAGGCGGAGAGGAGGAGATGCCCGCCACCGAGAAGGACCTGGCCGAGGACGCGCCGTGGAAGAAGATCCAGCAGAACACTTTCACGCGATGGTGCAACGAGCACCTGAAGTGCGTGAACAAGAAGATCGTGGATCTGCAGAAAGACCTCAGCGATGGCCTCAAGCTCATCGGGCTCCTAGAGGTGCTGAGCCAGAAGAAGATGTACAGGAAGTACCACGCCAGGCCCAACTTCAGACAGATGAAGCTGGAGAACGTGTCCGTGGCGCTGGAGTTCCTCGAAAGGGAGCACATCAAGCTGGTGTCTATAGGTAAGCTGTGTGCTTTGGCACCAGGTGTAACTTCTGCAAATCTGGAGTGGAGTGGAGAGTGATTCGCGAGTGAATCGGTTCCATTCGCGCAACTCTGTTAAGTGAATCGATTCACACCGTAGTTTTTTATTTTATTTTTATGTGTCAAGATAAAATATATCAGGAAATATATTGTTTATGGAACTATATTACTAATTATGAACATTTATTCATTTTAGAATAGTTTTTAAAAACATAACTATCAAAAAAGGATCAAAGCTTCACAATAACTTTGTTTAGTGAATCAAACAAATCAAACATAGCATTCCTACTGTTTGATGTCTTTGAACTTGTAGTTTCCCAGTTAAGTGAATCATAATGCACACTACTGCTGTAACCAGGAGATTATTTATTCTCTGGCTAAAAGCAGAAGCGTAAGCCTGTCTGCTGTGATAAAACTGCATCAATGTTCTGTTTTATACGTTCCTATTGTTACCCTATTATTATCAGCTTTAAATAAGCTTGCAACATGCAAAAGGACTTTTAACAAATCACATGTGGTGAATGTGGTGTTGGTATTCTGTTGAATCCAGATGCTCCAGATGTGACTTTGTGAGTTTTGAATGATGAATCAGAACATTCACCTTGTGTCACATCAGCGTTTTGTCAAAGGGTGTTTTTTCAGACTGTAACAGCTGATTTATAGAATGTTTCATTGACACTGTTCCAAAGCATATTAAGTATTTTAAGCATTTCTGAGTTTTTATCAGCATATTCATCATGCAAGAAGTTATTAAACAAGTCGTCTTGGTGAAAGTTTAGTTTGGATATTTATCGTGCAATAATTAACTTCTTCTGACACATTTTGCGTTTGCACATTTATAACTTCGGCGAGTGAAATAGATGGAGCCGTCACATTAACAGCGTTGCAGTCGTTATACTTCGATGGCATCATCACAGAGAAATCTGTGTGTATTGTTAGTTCTCATTTATAAGACAAACAACACTAGACAACATGAACAACAGTTTATTCTTGTGCATGACTGACACTCTATGTAGTGGATTGTTGTGCAAATGCGTGTTTACATCACTCACTCACTCACTCACTTACACATACATACACACACATACACACACAGCGATACATATTTAACACAGCTGTGCTGGGTCAGAAAGTGCAGAAAGTGAGTGTGTCCATCGCTGGAGGGTATGTGTCTGCTCTAAGTCCAATTCACGGTCCACGCTCAAAGGATTTCGGTGCGATCCTTTATGTGGAAATCTGCTGCTGGCCTGGAAATAACATTTGAATAGAATCGATTCTCAGTACAATGTTACAGTGGAGGTTATTCTGGAAAATCAATTGTCTTTTCTTTTTTGTAGCGTAAGTGAATCTCCAAAGTCTGTGGAAGTGCTCTCCATACTCAATAATGCATAGTCAGAGCTATGAAATAATGCTGTTTAAAGGCTGCATTTGTTTTGCCAAACATATTGCAGATCAGAGGCACAAGGCATGTTAGTTTCATGTTCATACTCTCCAAAATCCTGCACACACCTCTAAGGAAGTATACATAAGATAAGATGTGAGCTCAGCCAGGATGTGAATGTTTTTTTAGCAGGAATGGATGTCTGATGACAGGATCATGTGGTGATGATAAAAAAATTATGAGAGAAGCGAGGGTTTTATTCACCCGAAAAGACGGCAGTGGAAATTTGCTCCCCATGACAGGGTAATGTATTGGCAGCCTTTGTTCCTGGAAGCTCGCTTTGGACTCTTTGTTTCATCAGCACCCTTGTACTCGCCTCCACTGTCTCTCATCTCAAGTCCAACTTTCTCTATGCAATGGTAGAATTTGCAAATCTGACAGGAGATGTTAAAACTGATCTCATCCACAGAATATTTGCATACAATTTAATGGAAATACAGTAGGTAATCAATCAACATTTTGGAAAGGGATTGAAAATCGGCAGAACTTTTAGATAAAATCCAAACGAAGAGAATAAATGGGGATTGGCTTGACTAAGTACCTTGGCATGCTTCTTGCTATCTCAACTGGGAGAATGCTGTTTATAGGTTATGATGCCGATCGGGAAAGGCTAGAATATATGGACTAGCCTTTCTTTCTTAAAAAATTATTGTTAAATTATGTTATTCAGAATTGAGAAATAGCATAAAGTGATTTCATGAATGTTTGTGAAAAATACATGTATGAAGTAGAGGCTGATTTCTGACTTAAATACTGTAGTTTCTTACTTTTCATCAAGTAAACTGAGTGAATGAATACATTTTAGTCCACCTTTTCAGTATTCCCAATCAGTCATCATTGGTGCTGATGTCTTTTTGTGGATATAAAATCAGTGAGTTAAAGAACGGCACCAGATCTAATATTATTCCCATGATGAATAAATCAGGACATTGTAGCACAAAAGATGTGGAGGCTGAGCAAGTAGTTAAGCTCTGGAGTATACATAGGGACACAACTTGATTAGTAACAGATGTGTGTTCAAAGTGACCACAGTGTGTGCGGAGAAAAAAATAGGTCAGCAGACTCAGACACACACTCCGGAGTAGTACGTTTGGGCCCAGCTGTCACTGGTGATAACATGAACATTTCTAGAAGAGCACCTGTCATGGACCACTCTTTACCGCTCTCTGTGGGGTCGACTGGTGGAGGACCAGGAAAATCTCCCACAACCAGCCTACCTCTTTCAGGCTAGGTTCTATAAGAATCAGCTTACTACCTTATGAGGAATTATTGCACTCTAGGATTTTGGTATCATCACCCATGCACTGAACATTGTCACAGGGCCATGTACTGTATACTGCCTATTCTACTTCATTACCTACAGTTTACATTGAGTGTTATATTTGTTTCATACTGTAGAATGAGAATTGACCATTGAGTTAAGTAGCATGAGTTACTCAAATTACAAAATTTCTTTCTCAGTATATTTTGCTTCAAAACATTTCTTTTGTTTGGATAAAGATGGCTTTGGTGTTTACTTGAACAATTGGAACAAATTCCTTTAGATGTAGCATGATAGTTCCAATGCATGATGTTTCTGTCTTAGAACAAACCTGTTCAATGTTGAACCTGGATTACTGTTTGTGTGCACTTTTTTGGCATTTCCCCATGTGGGATTTCTCAGTTTTTTTTTGTTTTTTTTTTGGTTTCCTGAGACCTCCAATAAACGTGCTGGTATGTAAGGGGTCTAATTTAAACTGCCCCTTTGTGTGAATGAGTGTGTAAGTGTGAGTGCGCCTTGAGATGGATTGGCAACCTGATCCAGGGTGTATTCCAGCTTTATGACCGATGTTCCCACGATAAGCTCAAGATCCAGCATGCAGTTACTGAATGTGAATGAAAGAATGTATAATAGGTTTACCATGGAACATATTAAGAACCTGATACCAACATGAATAACTTGGTGTGTTTAAACACAATGAAGCCCAGGATCTTTTCAAGTCTATGGTTTTTCAACACTTGTATGGACACTTCCAGTATGTTTATGGCAGGGAATACCACCAGGCATTTCTTGATCTAGTGTACAATACCTTCAGGATCAAGATCAAGATTTAACCCCCTGTCATACACTGTATTGCTAGTTTATTAGTTACACATACAGTACCTAATAGCATGATGCACATCATTTGGAACAGCATGAATATGCCATAGGTATTTGGATGGCTACAAAGCCTTTCTTTAAATAGCCCTGCATGTTGGATTAGACAGAAAGAGATAAAAATGTAGCAAGACCTTATAGCTACCAAAACAATCACTTCTTTTTCTTGTTGTATCCCATTCAAAGGCCTGGACACATTTGTGCTGTTGCGTATGCCAAAGGAGTTGCAACTTGTTATTAGAATGATGTAACAAATCAACTAGCTTTCCTTTTTTCCTTTTTTTTCAATCCTGATTCTATGTTTTTTCAAAAAGCAGAAAAGAGCATTTTTTGTCATTTGCATTTGCCAAATCATGTTTTTGATTCAAATGTCCTGCATTAGATCTTTTCTGAGTGGGTGATTGATGCAGAGACAGCTGGACTCTGGGCTCTATCCACTGACAGGTGCTGGAAATAGACCCCAAGCTAAACGGAGTGGGGCTGCTGGGGGACAAGACTAAACGAGCGGGGAAATGGATTGCAGAGCTTAAAGGTTACTTAAGTAGTAGCCATGATTTCCAGAAACATGAGCTGACATCAAGTCTCTTTCGGAATGTGAAGATTTCTCAATAGTGGTGAACATGGAAAACTAAAACCTGTTACTGATATTTCAATTTCTTTTGAAAAAAGAAAATTATTTAGCCACTCATATTTGGTGTCCAAAGCCTAGTGTAGAAGTACTTGACCTTTACTAGTAGGATGCATGGGCTGTTGAATTATTACACCAAACATTGCTGCATATAGAACTAATAATAATAGTAATAATAATAATAATAATAATAATAATAATAATAACACCTGACATCAATGCTGGGGGATTTTAAAATGGTCAGTAAAGACTTATTGGATACCACTGCATGACAGCATCAATTGGAAACCAATGTGCTTTTACTCTGCTTTAACTCTATCAAATCCAGATGTCTTTGGGAAACCACACAGCTGGAATTAAGACTAGTAAGGGAGAAAGTGAATTGTTGAGTGAATTAGAACATACAGCATGGGGATTGATTTCTCGTTTTCACTTTCTATGTCTTGTTATGTATGGATATATGTTAGGGTACGTTACATATCGTTTTTTAAAGTAGGGATTTTGCCAGTATCATCCAACAGGAGAGCTGCGATATCTGTAAACAGCAGGCAGCCCTGAACTATGATATTATAATTCAGTGAAAATGTATGTTACTTTTAAAAACATTTTAAACAAAATGTATAATTTGTAATGCACCAATTAACCATTAGAATGCTTTAAGCTACACTTTGGCTCCCGAGCCTCTTATTATTTTATTTTACAGCAGTGATTCCGTTAGTATGCGCTCATGTGAGTGTCATTAGCGATATTCCTTGCAAATTTTCCGACAAAACAGTCTCTCCAATGTGTGTGTGTGTTTGTGTGAAATTCAAATAAGAGAGGAGAAAGGTAAGAGGAGTCTCCTCTTACTTTAGCTTCACACACACACACACACACACACACACACACACACACACACACACACACATAAACGGAAACACTTATCTGTCTGGATTTATATTTACTTTTTTTATGCAAAGTGCAGGTTAATTTGTTTTATTTTTACTTTATATTTTGTATAAATTATTTTTATGTATTTATTTTAGGGGCTGTGAAACGAATAATTTTAGTTTCCATTATATCTTATAAGAAAATTTGCTTTGATTTACGAGTGTTTTGGAATACAAGCCCACTTCCGGAACAAATTATGCTCATAATCCAAAGTTCCATTGTATTTAGACTGTGGGAGGAAACCGGAGTCCCCGAAGGAACGGGCCAAGCACAAAGAGGACATGCAAACTTCATGCACACAGACCCGAGACGGGAGTCGACCCGAACCGTGGAGATGCAAAGCGACAATGCTAACCATTAAGCCACAGCGCCGGCCAGTAGCAGAACTGTAATGCAGAAATCTAGCTTTAACAGAAAGGTTCTAATAAAAATTTTTAATCAGGGCTTTGTTTCAGAGTTGAATTAAATTTGAATTAACAAAGGAGATGACTATATAAACTTTTATTGATCTGTTATGATTTTATTTTAAGGCATTTTAAAGGGCTGTTGCAAAGGTCGCTAGCAAGCCCACTTTTCACAACCTGATGACCTTGCAAAGGTCGCTAGCAAGCCCACTTTTCACAACCTGATGAAATTGTCACTGAATTTCAGAACTGACATACAAGGA
>JAOTRS010000015.1:12163003-12177362 GCA_028565755.1 Dinotopterus cunningtoni | reverse complement strand
TTGCAAAGGTCGCTAGCAAGCCCACTTTTCACAACCTGATGAAATTGTCACTGAATTTCAGAACTGACATACAAGGAATACTTAAAACTTATTTGACAATTCTGAAGCATGTCCTTGCTTAAATTTGAAATTTCCTCTGCTACAGCTCAGAGACAGTTATATATAAATAGCTTAGCATCGAGCACTCAGATTCTAAGCTAAATAATTAGATGCTTTCATATATTAACTCTATTTGCTATGGGGTTTTTTTATGGAAAGGAAAAGAATTTGTGTATAAGGGTTATTTTTCCCCTAAGTTGCTGTTTCCAAAGCCCCGCCTCCCAGAAACAGAGGTGTCCAGCTAGCTACAAAAACATTCGGCTAAACATGCTAATCAGATTATGAGGCTTTTGCATTGACTGAGACATGAATGACCATGTAAAAAACAATGTTTTTTAGGCAGTATGAAGTTATTTAAAGTTCATTTAAAATTATTTGAATTTGAAATTATTTTTAGACAAACTGTGATAAAGGTAGCACAAAGGGTGATGAAACATTTAGTGCAAATATTCTTGCTAAATCTTTGACACTTTCATACTAAAGTTGTATTTCAATTGCAAGTTGATAAGTTGACAACAAAGATAGCCTTTGGGGAAAAACAGTTAAAAAGAGTTAATCCTGAATGACCAGAGGAATCTGTTAACTAGCTTATTAGCTGACATATTTTTGTGACTGAGAGAAAGATACAAAATGCTAATTTAAATTATTTATGATAACTTAAAAACCTCCTATGTCTTTAGCAGAGAAGAATTAGAAGGTATGATGGCAGAACTTACATCCAAGGAATACTTAAAACTTATTTGACTATTCTGAAGCATGTCCTTGCTTAAATCTGGAATCTTCTCTGCTACAGCTCAGAGACAGTTATATAGAATATAGCTTAGCATTGAGCACTCTGACTGATAATGATAGAATTACCTCCCACCCCCAACGTATATATAATATATGCCCCCACTCGCTCTGTGTGTGTGTGTGTGTGTGTGTGTGCATGTTCACTCTCCTCTTCAGATAAAATAGTGTCTCTAATTGTTACCATGTGTCAGCTAGTCAGTTCAGTGGAATGTTCGAGTGGAATGAGAACTCACACACACACACACACACGCACACACACAGACGCACACACACACACTTACTTTGATTGTTCAAGTGCTGTCTAATCTTCACTTCCCGTCTTCCTGTCACAAAAACTGATTACATGTTCCCTGATCAGCCTTCTAGAATATTAGTTAATTACATAAACAGAAACTTTGCATCGTGAATCAGTCAATTCTAGATGTACTGTACGTACATGTGACAGCAGATACTCATGTACATGTTCTTCTTTTTGTTGTTGTTGTTGTTTTTTATTTTCCTGATTCTCTTGCATGACCAAACATCTTGTTGTTTACGGTGTAATTAAACCGTCAGTAAAGTTTATTTGGATATTTCGGAGCTTTATGCTTTCGAAAATTCCAAGAACGTGATTTTTGTCCTTGTTTCTGGAGTTTTATATGCCAGCTGACTGCCTGCCCACTAGGAATTATACTTTTAGCACAGAGATGGAAAAAACAGATTTTTCGTATGCCAGTTAAGCTAAAGGAGGCCTGTACTTGAGCATGCACATGTAGAAGAGTGGAGGATAGAACTAAAAGTATACTGCACACCTACAGTACATAAAAGTAGATACACCTACATGGATTTTCACTTCCTGGATCTTTTGTGTTATGATTAGGAGACCAGTAGTAAGTTTCTTAATGATACGATGAAGTAGCGGTTAATCATCTACTTTCCCATAATTCATAATAATGTGATATGACTTTTAAAAAACAAGGATAACTTATGAGTGTGGAAGTAAACCACAGTAATAAGTAAAAAATAATGCTATGTCTGGTGCATATGCAAATAATTAATCAGTGGCTGTGATTTAAAGCATGTAACCACCCTGAGCATGATTATTTTCTAATAGCGATATTTTCTGAAGTGTTGCGTTCCTCTTACACCACTGCAACTTACTTATACAAGGTGCTTTTACTTCAAACTGGGAATTGGGAATTAAATTTCTTGTGACTGAAGGCCTAAAAAACACAGTATTGTGATGATCCGCAGTAAAACATTTGAATGGTGTAAATGTTTGAAAGAAGGCCATTGGCTCAAGATGGCTCGGAGCCTACTGCAGTCGTTTATGTGAACATTCAGTGAATGGCCTGATCCTTAATGGACAACTTGTAACAAATTTACAGAAGAGACGCCCCTGTGTGTGAGAACTGTAGACACAATCATTTATGAACACCACTTGCACATTGCAGGAACTCCAAGTCATTTTCACATGTTTGGGCCACTGAAGGAGTTCCTGGGAGGCTAGGGTTTCAAATGTGAAGCAGGCAGTCCGATCATGCCTCCAGCGTACTAAGAAAACTTTTTACCTTAATGGTATCCAAGCACAAGTATAAACTGGGGTATGTGCGTTAGTGTAGCATGGGATTATATAGAGAAATAAAGAGAGTTTTTACTTTCATAGCTGTGTTCTGTTGTTCTGCACAATAAAAAGTCCTCACACTTTTAATCTATTAATAGTTATATTTCATATTGTGTAACACCAAAGATACAATTTAGCTCGTGTTGACATGTATGTAGCTTTTAACAGTTATAAACAGAAAGTACAAAGCTGTTTGCTGTTATACAATTCCTTGTATAATTTGTTAACACATTAGAATGTGCATTCATATAAATTCTGCAGCTGGAACTACTGCTAAGCTGGAACTGCTATTATAGAAAATTAATCAACACTGTCTGTCCATTCAGAATTACGAATTCAACAATGCTGTGCTATAAATAACTCTAAAGTCTGGTTCAGCTGTTGAAATACATAGAGTGAGAGTCATACTGGTGACTATGTGACCTCTGTAGCATGGCTGTGATTGCCAGGAGCCCGAGAGGACGCTGTAGCAGTATCTGTTGTCCACGGTATCAGGCACAGACTGCTGTCAGCAGCACCCTGATGATGTCATTGACTAGGCTGACCCTGGGTTGCTAGAAGAATGCCTCCATCTTCCAGACATAAGCAGCAGTCTTAATCATCTACTAAACCTAACTGAATGCTAGAGAATAAGTTAAGAATATTTCCCAAGGAGCTGTTTTTGGGAATGTTGAACCACGTCTGTGTGAGTGTTCGTGTGTGTGTGTGTTTGTGCAACAGCTGTGGGCAGACAGATGTCCGATTTATAGTACTCCATTTTGAGTGTTTCTGAAGTGCTTTGTGTATTTGACTTGTATTCCAGTTTCCCCAAAGTAACTGAAACTGATGGTGAACGTGGTAAACACACTGATTTACACTGCTCTTACATAATCGTTTTCTCCTCATAGCTGTTGTTTCTCAGTGTCTCAAGTCCATTACAGGGATAAACCCAAGCAGAGGAAAAACTTCTCGAAATCGTCAGCATGATGGCTTGTTTCTGTTTGTAACTTGAAATAAACGTGTGTGTGTGTGTGTGTGTGTTTGTCTCGGCGCAAGGATGAGGAATCAGCAGACTCAGCAGACACTCATTTTAAGATATGGTTTATCTTTTTTTCCCTCTGACTTTGTGCATGTGTGTGTGCGTGATATCATTGTCTGCTCTACCTCCTCATTAATGCAGTATGTGTGTATACACCATCAATGTTCATGGTAAAGGTACAATGTGTGTGTGTGTGTGTGTGTGTGTGTGTGTGTGTGTGTGTGTGTGTGTGATATCATTATCTGCGCTACCTCTTTGTCAGTATGTGTGTATACAGCATGAATGGTTATGGTAATTGAACATTGTGTGTGTGTGTGTGTGTGTGTGTGTGTGTGTGTGTGTGTGTGTGTGATATTATATTCTGCTTTACCTCTTCATTCAGTGTGTGTATACACAACACGAGTGTTTATGGTAAAGGCTTAGTGTAACCTACAGCCTGAATATTACAACATCCAATCTTATGTAAGCTCTTATCTTCATGAGCAAGTCCTTTAACATTGTATTAATATGTGACTGATGTGGTGAAATGTACATTTCATTTCCTTTTTTCAGCATAGTAGAGGTGTAAAAACAGTTTCACTTTGTATCTTCAAGCCTTATGATTAAGTGAGGATAATAAATGGCAACCAGGATAATTACAGTAAAGCAAACACGTCCGATCTCAGTCACATCCACCTAATTTCTGGCCCCTCAAGCTTCCACCTTTTGGATTTGGCAGTCGTTTCCGGTTCTTGTTAGTGCCCTTCCCCACTGTTTGCTAGTTCCACCTGTTGTTCATTCCAGCCTTTACAATTGAAGCCATTTGGTTGCTTCAAACATTTATTTATACAAAGTGCTAGTTCCCTGAGTCACACCAGCAGAATGTGCCAGGGCTTATTAGGCAATTAGGCCAGCTTCAGGAAAAAAGTCAGAAATTCATGTACATAACGGTAAACTTGTGTCCAATATAAAGATTTAGAAAAAGGGAATTATGTCTGGGATAGTTTCAAAAAGTTGCTGAGACCTGGCAGCGCTGCAGACTAGCTCTCTTGGCCTTTTAAAGGGGACCTATTATGCAATTGGAGTGGACGAACAAAAACATGAACAAAAATATGAATAAAAACATGAGAAGAAAAACACTCACTGCCTTTTGTACTTTTTCCAGTTTTGTACTGATAATTAAATTTTTCTCCTGTTGTGACATCATTTAAGAAGAGCCCCTCCCCTGGCTTTTGGCTGAGCTACTGTATACTCAGCAGTAGTTCATTACATAAACACTGAAAAAGCGCATTTGTAGGAGGAGTGAAACTGATGGAGTTTAAGCTACGATAAAATGTATAATCTGAGGGGTATTTCAGCTGGAGCATTCAGAGACACATTTTGGGAGCGCTCTGGGACTTATATTAACTTGTTAAAAATAGTAAAATATGGGACCTTTAATGCGCAGCTTGTGCTTTGTTATATGCCAAGAGTCTAAATGAATCTCATAAACCCGGTGTCCTTACAAAGTTTCATTTATTGTTATCATGTTGAAAATTGAAGTAAATTGGCTCATATTCGGGCAGAGCTTATATTGGTGTGAAACTCAAAAGCTTAGCTTAGACTAAAGGTCAGGAAGGCCCAGAATCTGTCCTTAATGTAAATGCAAAAAAATGACCACATATTGTTAACTCACATTCAGTAACAGCTGCTAGGAATTCCTCAAAACAAATAAAACCTAATTACTTCCTCACTCACTCACCGTCTATAACACTTATCCTGTTCAGGATTACGGGCGGCCTGAAGCCTATCCCAGGGGACTCTGGACATGAGGCGGGGTACACCTATTCATTTCATTGCAGGCTAAATGAGAGTACTCTTAATCAGAATACAAAATATGTACATACGACCCTACAGAATACTTGCATATGACCTAACCTTAAGAATTTTCACCTTATTCTTAATTTTGCTAAAAAATTTGCCTCTGAATACAAATCATTTTTGGCAAATGAATAAACGAACCAAGCCGAACTGAATATTGGCTAAGTTGCGCCTACATCCAGGAGCCGTTCAAAACTTGTTTTCGTCAGTGGAAAGCCAAGCGAAGTGAGTTTACATTTTTTTTTTTTTTGGCCATTTTAGAATTTAGTGAAGACATATAGTAGCACCATGGATCCCAAGAATGCAGCAGGAACGGTAGCAAAAAGAAAAGAGAGCCAGTTTCAGTTTCATTTTTAAAGCAGTTGGTGCCAAGAGGAATCATAAATTAAGGTTAAGTGAGGTGTACTGTAAATGTATTTCATTTACATGTTTTGATTGTTTTTGTATGCAAAAATATCATTATAGTGTTGGTAGTATTTTTGGGTGGCTGAAGCCGATTATCTGGTTGTATTTCCTATGGAAAAATGCGATATGAAATTTCGCCTTAAGAACGGGTTAAATCCATGTGCCGAGGTTCCTCTGTACACAGAAAGAACGAGCTGATACACTCACAGACCCAAGGCAGGAATCAAACCCCGGCTCTGCGAGGTGCGAGGCCACAGTGCTAACCACTACGTCAATGTGCCGCCCAAAACCTAATTACTCTTAGTGTTAGGGAATTTGTCCAAAAGTAAGTAGTTTTCTTGTCAGCACTTTGCACAAGAATGAGACATAATCAGAGTGAATGTATTTAGAAACAACTGTCGTGGAAGTCAAATGAAGTTAAATTCATTTCTATGAATGAGATCTTTTGAATGCAGTGTTTTTACCTTTACTACTGTAGTAACTAGTTTTTTTAAAAAAATCTACGGAGTATCTACCTGAATCCATAATGAACAAGGATGTAGATTTTAAAAAACTCAGTGTGTGAACGTGTATGTACTGTACTGTATGGTGCTTTGTGACGAACTGGCGTCACATTGCGCACCCAGTGTTCCTGGGACTGGCAACACATCCGCTGGGATCCTGACCAGGATAAAGTGGTTACTAAACTGACTAACTGCCAAAAAAAATAAATAAATAAATAGATGCGGTCAAAATAACACAGTCAAAACTGAAGTGTTCAGTCAGCATGAGGTACAAATATTTTATTTAAAAAAATCTGAAACATGTTAACTGTGTTTTTTACTTTACGGGCTGTCCACAAGAGAAACAAGAGCGATTAAGTGCAGTGCAGATAGAAATGATGGAGCAAATGGTTTAATATGAAACACTGCAATGCCTTCCATGTGTGACTGAGACAAGGCATGCTTTGTGTCAGGTCTTGATGAAGTTCCTACTGTGAGAAGTTCGAGGATTACACTGGGAGCGAATGCACACTGGGAGTCAACTGTATGTTTTTGACCCCATCAGTTGTTGCTTGGTCAGGCCTAGTAACAGCTGTGACAGCAGCTGACTGGAAGAAGGGAGCGTCTGTCCCTGAGTGCCCCAAACCGTCTGAAGCTTTTTTACAAATTTCCACAGCTCCTTTTTCCTTAGTCTTGGTTAGCAGTTTCAACAAACTTCACGACCCTGATTAGACTTTTTAATAAAACATAGCAGGAAGCAGAAAAAAAGTGGCTGACCGAAAAAATAAACAAGCAGCATTATAACTATAGGATCCTTCGCGGTTCCTTTTTTGTGAGACATGAAGCGGCACACTTGTGGGGTCGACGCAGCTATTTCTAACCGTTTATTCGCTGTTTACACAGGAGTCAGCTTTTCCTCCGGCTGTTTGAACGAGTGGAAGACTAATTACCATAGACTCTCTGTAGGAGAGGAGAGGAGGCATTCACACTAACCATGCCTTAAACCCCCTCATGCTCAGGTCTCTCTTTTTATATTGCACTAAAATGAGTAAGTGCCAGCGCATTAGTGGTGGTCTGATGCTAGATTTCCTGGTAATTGTGGATAGACGTGCTGTCCTGCCGAATGCAAATTCTCCGTTCCACTTTGCAGCATGGTCCAATTGGGACGCTGTTTAAAGTCTTTGTGTTGGCGGCTAACAGACCACAGAGGCATAATGAGTTAGGACCTGTTACAATCGGTCATGTCTTTTATTTTTCCTGACATTTGACATGGACTACTAAAACACAGAACTATTTGAAGAACTGAAGATTGCTGAAGTTGACGTAGTTTATAAGTAAATGTCTCTGGTGTTTGCTGCAGCAGGCCCTTTTATAACTTATACTGTGTGTATGCATTTCATATAACTAGAGTAACTCTTCTAACTCCAGTCATGCTGTAAATCCTCCTTTCTGATTGGTCAAAATGTGACGATTAACTCATTCTGTAACACTGTAATAGTTTGAGCTTCATGGCAAATTAATGTGCTCGTACTATTGCATGAGTCTTTCTGTAGTAATGGTTAATTCTCAAGGACTTTGCAGTCTATTTTGCATTTTTGAAACTAGTCTCCATGTCACTGCTTTTAAAAAGTAAATTTGCTCGTTCGCGTTTTTTAAAACAGCCTTTAGGAAGGAGGACTTTGGTTTCATGACAAGCTAACTTTGAAAAAGAAAATAAAACTGACTAGTAAGGGACTGACTGTTCATATCCGCTGTAACATCAATAGTAACTGGAGCTTGTTTCATGGCTGTTCCACAACATTAAATGGATAAAAAAAATAGCTTTTTTTTAAATTAAATTTTATTTTGACAGATTTTCACACACACGGAATACACAATATATAAGATAAAAAATGAGGATGACTTTGATCAATAGTGACTCATTTTAGTGTCATTTTGGAGTTTACATTATCATACATTAGGAAAGAAAGGCACGTGTAGTGTCATTGTTAATCAGATGATGATTCCTATTCCTAATGTGATGGAGCTAAGTTTATTTTCTTATGGCAAAAATAAAATGATTTAACCGTTTAACATCCTAAAAACAGATCCCACTATTGGCCTCTTCCAAATGGTTGAGATGTCATTTTATGGTAAAAGTATCAATATATTTATAATATAAAAAATGAAAAAACATGATCAGCATCTTACGAACAGCCGTCCTGTGTGAACTCTACTTTGATCAGAAAGTGTTTGGTGCCACTTTATGACTTTTCTTTACATAATTTATTACTGTTTACATGTCAAGTCAAACCGAGACTTATGATGAAATTTCTTGTGAATGTAGGCATAAAAGCGATTGATATTTACAGAAGACTTTAAGCACATTACAGTAATAAGACTCAGTAAAACATGCTTAGTAAAAATCCATCCCGTTCAAGCTGGCTCGGAGCCCGCTGCAGCCATTCCTGTGAACTTTTAGTGAGTGGAAAGCCTAAAATCCTTGAAAAGTCAGTGGATCACATGTAACCAGCTTGAGGAAGAGATGCAGCTGTCTGTGGGAGCTGTATACACAATTATTCATGAACACCACTTGCACATTATTGCCACATCCCCCATACAGTCCTCCAAACTTCAATGGCTCCAAGCCATTTCCTCATGTTTGGGTTCCTGGGAGGTCAGTTTCAGACATGTAGCAGGCAGTCCGTACTGAGAAAACTTTTTACCTTGATGGTATCCAAGCACTAGTGAAACACTGGGATAAGTGCATTAGTGTAGCAGGGGATTATATAGAGAAATAAAGTTAGTTTGTACTGTCATAACTGTGTTCTGTTGTGCTGTACAATCAAAAGTCCCATTTTGACATGAACAGCCCATAAAAATTGCTGTGTTATAAGAGCAATAGAATAACTGGTCATATGCTGTTATTGTATAATAAATATCCTTCCCAATCATTAATTATTTCCCATGACCTTAAAAAAGAAAATATAGCATGTCTGAAATATTGCTTTCTGGTTTTAACAGGTTTTTCAGCTTGTTCTCACCTCCTAACCTCATGAAGTTATTTAGCGGCAACTATGAATTATTTAGTGACTACAGAGAAACTAATAAAAGTGGATGTAGTTACAAGCCTGAAGAATGTTCTTGGTCCCTTATAGCACAGAATAGCCTTAGTGACACTTCTGAAATTTATCCAGCTGCTTTCCCAGTCCTTTTGGACTTATTATGCGTGTGTGCCAGCTGTAAATGTGTGTGTGTGTGTGTGTGTTAACTCTCCTGCCTTTGGGCATCACAGGTTGGACAGGAGCATGTGTTGCAGATTGAGAGACTGTTGGTCATTTGTGTCCATATTAGGACATTATACACTGCACCTGTTTAGACAGTGAATGATATAGGCTTGTGTGTGCGTTTGTATACTTGTGTGAGTGACTGAGTGTCTGCTTGCATGCTTGAGTGCATGTAAAGATCTCCATTTGGAGTCTGCATTGGTCTTTCTCACCTTTCCTAGTGTGATGGAGGTTGCGGTCCTCATGTCTCACTATCGTTTACATCTGAGAGTGTTTATATAGGACGGACAATGATGAATGAAGTGTTCCGTGAGAGGTCAGGCCTGTACAGACGATTTGGACGCAACGCTTGGTCCATAGCGACTCACTTTAGTGTCACTTTGGACACTTTTGACTTCATCTTACATTAGAGAAGAAAGGCACTTGTAGTGTCATAGTTAACATACTTATTTGATGGAGCTGAGTTGATGTTTTATGGGGAAAAATAAAATGATTTGACCGTTTAACATCCTAGAAACGGAATCCCACTATTGGCCTCTTCCAAATGGTTGAGATGTCACTTTATGGTACAAGTCTCAATATATTTACTGTACAAATAACAAAGTTGTATTGTGGTACAACACCGCAAATGTTTTTGGGCATTAGACCCATGTTGTTTCTTATGCTATACTATGAAACAAAAAGACATACTGTTTAAGACAGAGCCATATCTAGTGGATTTTCTTCAGCATAGTTTACCTCAACTGAATGGTAGAGATGGCTCAATCAGGTTCAACTTATTCAACACATTTTCCAACATATTTTTAGTGTAGAGTAGAATGCCAAGGGGACAATAACAGATACGAAGGAGGAAGTTTTATCCTGAGCTTTGGTCACTATCTGTGTGCATTTTTACATTTTCACATTTCCATGTTGGCTTCTTTCTGGTTCTTCCAATAAAATGTTGATTTGTTGATTGATGAGGCCTGTGAATGCGTGGTCAATTTATACAAACTGGAAGTGCTTAACCACTTCAAGAGCACGTCAGGAAATCCGTGTTAGACATTCATCCTGAAATTCTGTTCGGATTCGTCCCGAAAGAGCTGTTCCCTGAGACAAAACAACTTCAACTTTGACTTTAGGCAGGCATTACAATCTTACAGAGTAGACTGCTGTACCTTCACACTTCCAGTGGCTTTGAGATGTCTCAAATGCAACCCATAAAAGGTCATATTTCGCAGGAAGTCATAAAGAAACCTTTATAATTTCAAAAAATGAAGCAGTACAGTTAAACATTGCAGTTGCACACCCTTAAGACGAGGTACGGAGGAGAAAGGAATTTGGTTAGATACATTAAATTGGCTTAAAATTTTTTTCTTTATGTTAATAAAATGATTAAATAAAAATAGCTGTGTGACCTGAGCATCCTTTAATAAAATTTCCCTAGCCTTAATAGCAGCGCCTACACCCACACTCATTTTTCTTGATGTATCTGCTGCTTTTCCAGATCAAATCTGAAGACAGCGTTTAAACAGCACACTCACTCTTAACGTTGTCTGTGCTATGGAGGCCTGGAACCTATCTCAGGAGACTTAGGGCACGAGGCGGGGTACACCATGGACGCAGTGCCAGTCCATCGAAGGGCACACACATGCACAAATTCACAATCACATGCACAAATTCACACACTCATTCGCACACTACTTAGCCTAATCTGCATGTCCCTGGACTCGACTTAAGGCGGGAATCGAACCTCGGACCCTGGAGGTGCAGCTTTTCATAATCATAAAAAGAATGGAAATAAGTTTTAAAAATACAAGGAAATATGTAGAAATTATAATTAGCAGTTTGTCCCTTTTCAATATTTTACAATAATTATTTAATACAAGTAGTTTTCCGTAATTTGCCCTTGGAGTTAATGCAACTCTGTTTTTTTCCATTTGTTCTTAGCACTCGTTCCTTTAAATGTGAAACAGCGCTAAAATTCGCCGCAGGTGTATTTTCTCTCGTTTTCTTATTGAATGCGATCGAACAACATGATGGAGAAGAGACCTAAATCTTTAGGGTGTCATATAAGGTCAAATGTCAAAAAAAAGTCCAATACGTATGCGGTTCCCTTGTTGCTTTGCGTATGAAAGTGTGTGAGTCTTTCTCATTCCCAACACACTTCCATTGTCCTTGGGAAACCCTGTGGAAAAAATGAGTTTCAGTGGCAGCCGGCCATGCTGTCGTCTTTTTTCCCGCCTCGCCTTCTTTCTTTTTCGCCCCGCTTTCTTATACTCTTATAGAGATATGGACATGAAATCACTTTTTCCTTCCACTGTGAACTTTGCCTCTGAAATGGTGAAGGCACATACTGTATGCACACACACATGGCCTCAGTGAACAGTTTGAACGTGTATTATTCAGGATGTTTTGTCTGTGACCTTGTGAGCGTTTCTGTGGAGAAAGTCACATAACAGGAAACTCGTTTCCTCTCGAATTGTGTGAAAATGAACTAAGCGAGGAACCCGTGTGCTTTCTCTCACCACTCTTTCCTTTCCCTAACTCCGTTAGCGTTCCTCTTTAACACAAGCCTATGAGGAGACCACATTTTACACATCGCCTTCCTCCAAGCAACATCTTTAACCTCTGTTCTCTGTGAAAAAGTATTCACCCCACCTCCCTGAATCCTTCTTAAAGCCATGTCTCTTAAGAGGAGGTCCAGCTTCTAATGTAAACCAGATCTCTCCCAGAAATCTCAGAATGTATCTTTCCTGTATTATCAAAACAAAGGAGACGGATTCCCAATAGCTGAATGTAATAAAGAATTTTTGTGTTTTCTATTTATGCAGTATATTCCTGAATTTAGGCTGCATGGCAGAGTAGTGGTTAGCGCTGTCGCCGTGCACCTCCAGTGTCCGGGTTCAATTCCTGTCTCTGGGTCTGTGTGCATAGAGTTTGCATGTTCGCCCCGACTTGGTGGGTTTCCTCCGGAGTCCTCCGGTTTCCACCCACAGTCCGAAGACATGCCAGTTAGGCTAATTGGCATTTGGAAATTGCTCGTAGTGTGTGAATGAGCGTGTGAGTGTGTGGGGGCCATGCAGTGGATTGGCTCCATGTCCAGGGTGTACACCGTCTCATGCCCTAAGTCTCCTGGGACAGGCTCCAGGCTCCCCGCGACACTGTATACAGGATAAAGCGGGCAGGATGAGTACCCGGAGGAAACCCACCAAGCATGGGGAGAACATGCGAACTCCATGCAGACGGAGACGGGAATCAAACCTGGCCGGAAATCAAACCCGGACCCTGGAGGTGCAAGGCGACAGTGCTAACCACTACATCACTGTGCCACCATATTTTAACCCATTTTAAATTATGTTTCTGTAATCTATTGGCAAAATTTTGCATTTGCTTAAAATTAGAAATGCCAATACAATATGATAATCCCTATTTTTGAAATAAGTAGAAAAAAGAAATAGAAAAAGATTTACTAATCAATACAGATGGAACAATGGATTCTAATAATGATAATGAAACCAGAACCAAAACCACTCTGAGACTGTTTTCTTAAAAAACAATGATCTTCCTTCCTTTCTTATTGAGCACTTAGCAGTCAAACCTTTTAATTTATGGCCTTATATTTATTTATGGCTTTTATTTGTGACCACATGCCATGAATGTAAACATAGAACAATTAAATATAAAGTATGAATATAATAAAAATGAATCCTAACAAAAAATCTGTTAAAAACTCAAATTTAAAGGTTACTGGGTATCAGATCGGAGCTATCTTTAATAATCACATATTGGATTTATTGTATCTTATAATAAAAAATACTAGATGAATTTAACCGTTTTTGTAGTGTTCTAATAATTTGTTTCACAACATTGTCTTTAAAGGTCTTATATTATTTTTTTTAACACAGGTCACAGAGCACACCATGTGTGTGTGTGTGTGTGTGTGTGTGTGTGTGTGTGTGTGTGTGTGTGTGTGTTAATGCTCCAGCTGAATTACCCCTTAGATAAAACTTTTTCTTTATACCTTAAACTACTTCAAGCTACTACTGAGCCATACCCCTCAGAGAACTGCAGAGCTGAGCAGCAAGGCTGGGACAGGGGTCTTCTTATATGAGGTCACACTAGGGGAAAATCTAATTGGCTTGTTTAGGCCCTGGACTGCACAGGGAATGTCTTTTTCATAATTTTGTTGACACACACATGCTGGAGTCTACAAATGGCCAAAAAGTGAATTTTGCAGAAGAGGCCCCTTTTAATACACAAACTTACTGAAGTTTGTTTTAATATTCCTACAACTAACAATGGTTAAAATACAGTATGTTTTCAGCTTAAAAATCATTCTGACAGATTCTGACAGAGGTATAAATTTGTAGTTATTAGAAGTTGTGTAACTCTATAGATATGAATGCTGAACACTTCTTTTTCTGGAGACTTCTTTTTTTTGTGGGACATTACATGTGATCTCCCAATGTGTGAAAGCAGCTGGATGGAAAATAAAGTTGAAAAATAGAAAAAGTTGGATGTACAAGGAAAATCTGCTCAGTAATCCAAAAGCCGATTTCTTTAGACTACATCCTTACAAGTTTCAAGTTCATGATCTTTAAAGACATCCATACATTCCTAGAAGAAAGTGGTTTTAATGACTTCAGGTGTTCCCTGTCCAAAAGCAATGGAGCTGAAGGTCATTATTCAGGGCTTGGGTGTTCAGGTCCTCTGGAGGAAACCCAGAGCTGTGTCTGATACATCAAAGAGGTTCTTTTTGTGGAACTTGCTATCTGATCTCTAAACCGTGAGCCAGTTATGAGAGCAGATAGAGCCAAAGTCCAAAAGAAATAAGCCAAGCTTAGCTTCAAGGATTTTGTGTGTGTGTGTGTGT
>JAOTRS010000015.1:12108867-12139875 GCA_028565755.1 Dinotopterus cunningtoni | reverse complement strand
ACATAGATTTGTGCAGTTTTATAAGAAAACAGCTGTTATAAGAAAACTCGCTCCTTTCTATTTTTATGCAAATCCCAGGATTGTACATTTGTTTTTTTGTTTCCGTATGAAAACTGCTCTGTCTTGTACTATATTTTTTTTCTTTACAGCCATGCATATATTCTCCTATAATGCTATTTATTTATAAATTTTTAAGTTATATATGGAAATACTGAATGATTTTGTACATAATTATGCAGACATGATGTACCAATTTTGTTATATATGTTTATCATATAATATGGTGCCTAAAACCTTTGCACAGTACTGTTTAAGTATTTTTTTTTTTTGGTCACAAGAGGACAAAATGCCATACCTTCAGCAAATCATTCATATTGTGCTTGATCTTTTCATTGAAAATAATAAGTTTTTGTTTTTTTTAAAGAGTTCTATGCTGATTTGATTAGAAGTGAAAGTAATTTCTCATTTTGTTGAATTACATTTTAATCAGTGCATGTGCGTCACACTGAAATGCAGTCATGGTCCAATCATAGCATTAATCTGTGTTCAGAAAAAAGGGCAAGAACTGAAAGACTTCTTTTCTTTGAGCTGTCTATATGAAAGAATAACTATCATAGGCTCATTGTTTCTAGTTGTGCTCTGCGTTCAAGTCAAACCCGGGACTTGTGCTGTAATGAAAATGTCCATGACAATCAGTGCATAACTTGTCGTCAACTTGCAAAGGAGATGCATCTGCCTATGGGAACTGTACACACAATTATTCACGAACAACACTTGCACTTTACCGGAACTCAGCTGGGAGTTATTGTCACTTCTGACCTCTGATCATGGCTTCGGCATACTAAGAAAACTTTTCTGTGTTCTGTTATTTTGCACAAACAAAAGTTGAACACCCATAGTAACTTGCTGCTGTATTGTTGAAACCTTAAGTGGTTTTACAAAAATGTTACTAAAATGTGTTTCTGTTTAAGACAGAGTGAATGCTTTCTGTCACTTAATTTTGCTTGCTTTTGTAAAACTTTTTTTTTTTTCTAATATATGCATCATAACTAGATATTGTTCTGTGTTACCCCTACCAAAATGTAAACCTCTTTGACATTTGCCCTCTACAGGTTATAGCTCCTGAGGAGATTGTGGATCCCAATGTGGATGAGCACTCTGTCATGACTTACCTGTCTCAGTTCCCTAAAGCCAAACTGAAGCCTGGCGCTCCTCTGCGCTCTAAAACTCTGCACCCCAAGAGGGCCAAAGCCTATGGTCCTGGTGAGGGACACTTTTTCCAAATCAAGAGTGAACATTGTTGTTTTTATTTTAGATTTTACTTTTATTATTATTATTATTATTATTATAATTATTATTATTTCATACTTTTCTCTTTGTTAGGTATCGAGCCAAGAGGGAACATGGTGTTAAAACCAGCTGAGTTTATAGTGGAGACAGTGGAGGCGGGGCTTGGTGAGGTGCTGGTGTATGTCGAGGATCCTGAGGGTCACACAGAGGAGGTCAGACATCATGTTTAATTTGGAGGCTTTGAGTTATTTGTAAAACTTTCAGCTTACTGTATCCTTCATTGTCATGATCGTTAGCAAGGATCACAAAAAATAAACCTCGGTCTGTCATGTGTACTTCTTCCAGGCTCGTGTGATCCCCAACAATGACAAAAACAGAAGCTACTCTGTGGCCTATTTGCCCAAAGTGGAAGGTCTTCATAAGGTACCCAACTTCTGTCTTTTTGTTGTTTCTTTGTGTCAATGTGTTCCAAACAGGGACACAGGAGACAACTGATTACATGAAATTGTTATACAGTCATCCTGAGCTAACTGTTCTACCATGGCAATTACGTCATGACTGTCTGTTCAGTTTCTTTTTTCTTTCTTTTTCTAGTAAATTTGGTAGGCTATATTACAATTTTGTAACGCAATTTAGTTTTTCAGTTTTTTTTTTTATTTAACCACAGTAATGTTTTCTTGTACCTGATATTTAAGCTTATATATGTGTAATGATTGTAAAAACCAAATTATATTAACTACTTGACTTCATTTCATAAGGCGATAAAATGTATGATGTGATATTTATGTCTGAGATTCAATAGTAGAAAATATGTTATTCCTATTGTTGATTGTCGATTGTTGTTTAAAAGTTTTCAAATTCCTTTTTTTTAAAAAAAAAAAAAAGAACTGGCATCCTAGACTCTTTTCGGGGGCTCACTAGTATTACTTCAGAATAATAACCTTGCTGTGTCTTGTGCTCCCCCTGGGAACACAAGTGCCAATGATGTTAAATACATGTTGTTTGTCATTTATGTGAAAAAATGTGTGCTTGCATCTGTATCCAGGTGAAGGTGTTGTTTGCTGGGCAGGACATTAACAACAGCCCCTTCCTTGTGAATGTGTCCAAAGCCCTGGGAGACCCCAACAAGGTGCAGGCACGTGGTCCGGGCTTGGAACCAGTCGGCAATGTGGCCCATAAGGCCACTTACTTTGACATCTATACTGCAGGTAGACACTAAGTTTCAACAGAACACATTCAACAAAGCATGGAGTAAGCCGGGGTAGTTTGATTCAATACCATAATCCTGAGTTGTACTTTGTTGTTTTACATGAGTATGTGTCCTCTCAGGTGCGGGCGCAGGTGACGTGGGTGTAATCATCGTGGATTCACAGGGTCGCAGGGACACGGTGGAAATCATACTAGAGAACAGAGGGGACAGTAATTTCCGCTGTACATACTGCCCTGTACTGGAAGGACCTCATGTTATCTATGTAACATTCGCTGGCCAGCAAATTCCCAGAAGCCCTTTTACTGTACACATCTCAGAGGGTGAGACTTGACAAGCCTTCATGCCTGCTATATGATTTATCTAATCCTGACCAATTAATGACTGTAATTACTTTCATCAACTTTCTGTTTTTATTAAATGTAATAATTTAATTCTATCTAGACCTTATACACACATGCACTGTATATTAACCTGTTAATCTCTGTTTTTTGTATAAAGTGAATTCTGTGTATTTTAACATAAGCACTTAAAACAGATTTGAAAGCATTCGACTTATACGGCAAGCAAAAATCAAGTTTGCAAGTAATAAATTTGAACTGAAAATAAAAAATAAAAATGAGTTGTAATGTTATTCATTTCGATCAGGAATTTAATTAGATGTCTGCAAATCAGAAACCTTTGCTTGCAAGTTACATTCAATGCATTTGGCAGAGTCTACGCTGATGATTGAAAGGTTAGCTTCATGAAGTTCATGCGGGGGGCCTGAAGCCTATCCCAGTAGACTTATGGCATGAGGTGGAATACACCCTGGAAAGGGAGCCCATGCATTGCAGGACACACACACTACAGATACTCCTGGAGGTGCAAGGCCACAGTGCTAACCATTGCGCCACCATGCCGGATATTGGCTAAAATTAACTAGCTAACAAAACTATTAATATGCGTGCAACAAAACTTTTAATATCCTTGCGATACTACATTACAAATTATTCCAATAAAATAGAGGGACATACATGCATTCTTTACCATCAGCGATGAATTGTAGCCTAAAGTATATACGTACTGTAGGTTATGCTAAGTCTCAACACCGTGAAGCTAACCTCTCATCCACCACCTATTACATTCAACGTAACTTGCAGGAAAAGGTTAATGATTCACAAATACCTAATTAAATTTTTGATAAAAAACATTGCAACTTATTTTGTTTATTTTCAGTTAATTTGTTTTTAAATTGCAAATTTGCATTTTAATTGCAGTGTCAGATGTGTGCTCCCAAATCTGTGCTTGCAATAAAAAGACATAATTCACTTCATACCATCCTCATCCCTTCTTGTCAAGTGCATCGTTGTTATTTGCATAAAGACCTGAAGTCCGTAATGTGGTTTGGATGATGGATGTTTTTTTTCAGAAAGGGACCTAATGATGACTGTGCACAATTTCTTGAAAAGTGTGTTTGCTGACTGTGTGGTGCTGTGTGAGTGTCCAGGCTGAGACGTGTTTTTTGGGTATCACTGGAGGTTATCTAGTGTTCTCTGCTCCGGGGGTTCGGTACACACACATGCACACACTCATACTCACATGTTCTGAAAGTGTTGCTGTGTTCTCTTTCGCCTGTGTGTCATTCTAGCTCCTCTGAGCAGCGTGCCGGCCGGTTCCCCGGTTCAGATAATCCCTCAGTCTATTCGCACGCCGCCCTCCGAAAAGTCCAAGAAAGTGCCCCCCCCAACGCCGCCCAAACCCAGGCGAGCAAGTCAGTACGGCCCGCTGGGGTGCGGCACATGCCTGTGCAAACTTGGTCGCTTCGCTTCCCTCCATCCCCTGTTCCTCTTTGTTCCTCCCTAGTCATTCCTGACCCTTTCTGTCTTTTCTTTTCCCTCCCTGACCATGTCAATCTCTCCCTGTTCCTGTTTTCCCTTTCAATCCCTCTGGTGTGTCTATTTCGACACTCCAACCCTCTTTCCCCTGGATTTTTGGCATGTTCCAGTGCTTGGCCATCTGCAACATTAAGACTTGACATACAGCTTGCAGCAGGGAGCGATTGGAATGTATGCAGAACTGTGTGTGAGAGATTAGAAACAGACAAATGCTCGATTTGCTTCAGGTCTCATCTCAATCCTGCAGAAAGAAAGCTGGACGATCACCTTTACACATGCTCAACCATTTTCAACTGCATGGCCTTTGCAGTTGGGCTGGATCTGATATTTTTATTCTTATTACATGCTAATGCAAGAATTACAAAATTAACCTACCATAACATGATTTAATTAATTACTCTACTCAGTCTCTTAAATTAATTTCTAATAACCTTAACTGACCAGTGGAAAAATATTATGCATGTAATTGATGTATTGTCAAACCACTGATCTGACATCAGAAGGCTCTTGTCAAAGTGACCGTCTAGTAAATCATCATCATAATCATCATCATCATTGTCATGATCATCCTAATCTGTGTCTCTTCATCATCATACTCATTATAGTCTGTGTTCTTTGTGGCATTTATAATCATTATAATCAAATTATTTGTTCTGATTAACTCTGTCTAACACAACATGGATAATTCAACTTAATTCATGTGCAAATGAGCGGTTTTCTAATAATATGCTTTTTGAAAAAGGCAGTGTATGCATTTTCTTTTTTTTTTTTTTAAATCTGTCTTTATTTTTTTATTTGACTAGATATAAGGCTAGAATTACAAATGGGTTTCAGTTGAAAATGACTGTCATTGTGAGCCCCTTTATGATGTGACTAAATTACTGTCTTAGTGCTGTTCTGTGAGGTCTGATCTTGCCTTCAAAAAAAGAAACCCAGATCTAAAAGAAGTCAATGTAATTTTCATTCAGTAACTCATTCGGAAAATTGGCCTGCCATTTCTAATAGACCAGTTTTGACAGCAGTCTGTTAGTAGCCTATGGACTGACATAGTCTTAAAGTGGGACATATGTTTGCTTTCAGTTTTTTTTAATACCATGTCATAGCCTGCCAAGATAGCATGTGATGTCCATTTAGCTAGCTTAAGTAGTGATGAATAATCATATAAATTGACATGACTTAAAATTCCTGCTACAATTCTTGTCAGTTTAGTTCATATTAGCTTGGCTAATATTTAGAAGTAAAGTTGACTTGTTAGCTAACCTGCTAAATGACATTCGTAAAATCCTGTCAGGTTAGCTCATATTCATTTGGCTAGCTTTAGCAATAAAAAATTTAGACAATTATGACAGATTTTGTCAGGAATCCTGTCAGTATTAAAACAAACAAACAAACAAACAAAAATATATCTCAAACTATTCTTATGATCTCATTGGAAGTTAATGTATCTCATTGGCTAGCTGGAATCTTGCTAGCGTGACTAGCTCTAGCAGTAAACATTACGAATGCTTAACCATATGGCCTACAGGATTAACCAGGTAGTAAAATTTAATGACTGACCATGAATGATTAGCTACTGTTAGTTAATATAACACTAACAGTGACGATTACGAGCATTTATATCATTACGTGGCAGCGTAGTGGTTAGCACTGTCGCCGTGCACTTGTAGCATGTATGCATGTTCTCCCCGTAATTGGCGGATTTCCTCTGGGTACTCTGGTCTCCTCCAACAGTCCAAAGACATGCGTTACACGTTGTGTGTGAATGTTGACCGGCGGTCCTACTGCAGTGATAAAATATTGGAATAAATACAATGGTCACCACTGGCCTCCACGGTCCATAGTTAGACTGCAGAGGTTCCTAGGTGTATAGATATCATTATGTATAACACATTTTGCCATATCAATATGGCATAACCATTAGAAAAAAATATTAACTTTTATATTTAGATTTATGACTTCTTAGATTTTCTGTAAGGTTTGCTATTATTAGCTAGCATGCTAATGTTAGCTGTAAAAGCATTCTTACCTTGTAATCATATACAACTGTATTTTGTTGCAGTAATTCATCTCTTTCTTAGACCCTGAACCTGTTTGTACTATTACGTGGATATGTTAGACCTGACTTTTTATAGCATTTGATTATTTGTTAAAATTCAAATAATTCAACTTAACAAATAAATGCCAACTCTATGTGCTTGAGCTATTCATTTTTCATGTAACCACCCATACTTTACTCATCCAAACTAACACTACATCTTAGCAGCTCTGTGTTATGTAAGTGTGTGTAGAGTATGTGAGACTGCCTAAATGTTTCTCTTTGTTTATTTTGTGTACAAGACTAACCTCTTTTCTTACTCATCAGCGAGCAACCCGAATGCTTGTCGGGCCATCGGACGAGGTCTACAGCCCAAGGGTGTGCGGGTGAAGGAGGTGGCTGATTTTAAAGTTTACACAAGAGGGGCAGGTAGCGGAGACCTGCGGGTCATCATCAAAAACCCAAGTAAGTTCTTACTGAAGATGATAAACCATTATAAAACTTCATATATCAGTGTTTTTTAAGTTATATATATACTGTAACTGTCACAATATTAAAATAATCTTTGCTTTTACTGTTAAGAGGGTGGAGATGAACCTGTGAAGGTGTGTGACCTCGGTGATGGGGTGTATGAGTGTAACTACTACCCGATTTTTCCTGGAAAATACACTGTGATCATCACCTGGGGAGGACATGCCATCCCACGAAGGTCAGAACAGTATGCAGGCCAAAATCTTTACAAATTATTGTCAGCAGATATCAGACATATGTTAGCCTACAGTAGGTGAAAAGCCAACTGCTTTAATAACAAGCCCTGGGAAATTATTCTCATTAATAAGAGATTAAAATATATGAAATGGTGGGAACAGCTCAGAGATCATTTGAAATGGTGTCTGGATGTGGTGTGTGTGTGTGTGTGTGTGTGTGTGTGTGTGTGTGTGTGTGTGTGTGTGTGTGTGTGTGTGCACGTGTGTAGTCCATTTGAGGTGTTGATCAGTGAGGATGCAGGACCTCAGAAGGTGAGAGCATGGGGTCCAGGCCTGGAGACAGGCATGGTGGGCAAATCAGCTGACTTTATTGTGGAGGCGATCGGGACGGAGGTGGGAACTCTGGGTAAGGCTTGTTATGTTTTTGTTTTTTCTTTATTCCTCTGACACATCGAGAGGACTGGATGTCTTGGACTCAATTTCTATGGTGTAATAGTAACAGGATATAAATTTAAGCTTGTGTTTGTGTGTGTAGGATTTTCCATTGAAGGACCATCTCAGGCAAAGATCGAGTGTGATGATAAGGGTGATGGCTCCTGTGATGTTCTCTACTGGCCCACAGAGCCTGGTGACTATGCTGTCCATGTCATCTGTGATGATGAGGACATTAAGGACAGCCCCTTCATGGCACACATCCTTCCTGCAGCAAATGATGTTTTTCCAGAGAAGGTCAAAATACAACCAGAATAATAACCACAATGTCTAATGATGCTTGGAAATATTTTAATGGCCGTACTGATGGGTTTTTTCTTTTTCATGCAGGTGAAATGTTATGGTCCCGGTTTGGAGCCCACTGGCTGCATCGTAAACAAACCAGCAGACTTTACTATAGATGCTCGAGGAGCAGGAAGGGGTCAGCTGAAGATCTATGCTCAGGTATCTACCTGCAGCATATCACTATTTATATACGTATAAATGTGTGCAGAACCTCTGAAGTTTCTCTGGAGTAAAATTTTACCCAGTGTATCCTATAATTATTTTACAAGCCATTTTCTTCATGTGGCCTGTCGTTTTGTAATAGGACATAATGTGATGTGAGAACTGCAATTTTATTTTCACAAATTGCCCTTATATTTGACTTAATTTTTTTTTCTTTAGGACTCTGACGGTTACCCAATTGACATTCAAATTACAGACAATGGTGATGGCACTTTCTTTTGCATTTATATCCCTACAAAACCGCTCAAACACACCATCATCATCACCTGGGGTGAGGTCAATGTACCCAACAGTCCATTCAGGGTAAGAGCTCAATTCTTTCTAATACATGAGATACAGTACAGAATGTCTAGTATTCTAATGGTCATGTTACATTAAGAGCTCTGGTAGGCTGTACAGGAAATAAGTCTTGAGGAGACACATCTGCTCAGTTATCAAGCTATTTAAACACAGTAGCAAAGAATCTTTAGACTTTGCATGCAAAATGAATGTATTACTGTTGATGTTGCTGCCATTTTCCTTCAACAAAAGCAATTTTTACACAATGATTAGATTGTAGATGTCAGCCTTCGCACCACTAGGCGCCTAAATGGACAGGTTTCAAGAAAATTTACCAAAACCACTCCAAAAGACAAAATGCATAAAACCAACTGGGGGTGCAGTACCCATACTCAGAGGTTTGACGTTAGGTGTGCCCTCTTGTCTTGACTAAAATTCAGGTGAACATCGGAGAAGGCAGTCACCCTGAGAACGTGAAGGTGTATGGACCAGGTGTAGAGAAAAGTGGCCTGAAAGCCAATGAACCCACTTACTTCACTGTGGATTGCAGTGAAGCTGGCCAAGGTCAGTCTGTGCATCATACTTCTACTCCTGCTCCTATCTTTAGTGTTTTTTTAACTACATTTTAACCGTTTAACAAAAAAAGATGAGTATAAGTTACTTTCACAAAAATTTACAGAGGAAAGCGCATATCCTGTTTCAACTCTCCTTCCATCTATACAACATACAGTACAGTACCACTCAAAAGTTTGGAACCTACTTCTAAATCAGTGGTCTTTTCTGATTTTTATTTCTTTCTACATTGTAAAACAATCCAAAATATGCAATAATCTCCTTTGAAAAGTTGATGGAAATGCTCTTAACAATACTGTTCTTTCATGCAAGACCTTCGTGTCTTAAAATAATAATTGACCGTTGTTGTTACTCCAATTCTGTTCTAAAATGTAGAACATAAATCACAGGAATATTAAATTAGACGGGGTGTCCAAACTTTTGACTGGTATTGTATCAGCCAAAAAATTTCGCAACTATGGATGGAAATCAAATGCAGTGGAACCTCGGATTGTGAGTAACGCGGTTTGCGAGTGTTCCGCAAGACGAGCAAACATTTTTAATAAATTTTGACTTAAAAAAACGAGCAAGTCTTGGTTTACGAGTACCGAGTATCATGTAGCATGTATGCGCCGAGCGTGCATGCTACATGATAAAGCCACTGATATTGATTTATCCAGTAATGGTATTTTTGTTGGTAATACAGTGCATTTAAATGTTTATGAAAACTGTATAAAATTGTCATCTTCATATTCCGTTGCATAGGAGATGTAAGCATTGGAATTAAGTGCGCTCCTGGAGTGGTAGGCCCTGCCGAGGCCGACATCGATTTTGACATTATCAAAAATGACAACGACACTTTTACTGTCAAGTACACACCACCAGGCCCTGGGCGATACACCATCATGGTGCTGTTTGCTGATCAGGTATCATTAGCGCATATTTATTATATTAAGTTTTTTTTCTTTCAAATTATGACTCTGTCCTCATTTTACAATGATGTGTACAATATTTTTTCTGCCAACTCTAGGAGATACCCATCAGCCCCTTCCGTATTAAAGTGGACCCCTCTCATGATGCTAATAAAGTGAGAGCCGAGGGTCCAGGACTCTGCAAGACCGGTACGGTTCTGCATCTGTGTGTAAGGAAGCCTGTCAGAATAGGCAATAATGATTGATATAAATCCAATAATGTTGTGTTAATGGGGTGCAGGTGTGGAAGTGGGCAAGCCGACACACTTCACAATCTACACTAAAGGAGCCGGCAAGGCCACACCAGAGGTGCACTTTACTGGAGCGCTTAAAGGAGACACTGTCAGTGACTTCGAGATCATCGATAACCACGACTACTCCTTTACAGTCCGCTACACTGCACTACAACAGGTAGGAGGAAGATCAGACGTGGTCTGCTTTTTTATTAAAAATATAGAGCTTTAACAAATTATATTTCTTAAACACGATTACAGTGGGTAAGGAATGAAGCACAAACAGGATGTTGTGTGATAATACCATCCTGAAGTGGAATATTTTACAATAAGAGGACTTTTTAAAAAAATATATATTTCTCTTAAAATGACAAAGATTGACACTCCATGAGACACATAACTCTGTATATGCCTTTATGTGTATGTTCATTGTCCACTTAACAAGAGAGTTGCTGTTATGACTTGGTATAACAACTGGTATAACAGCTGTAAACCATCCAGGGAGCATCCGCCATATTAGCACATTGCTCTTATAAAAATGATGAATCAGCATCAGGATTTATACTACACTAACACAGTAAATAGTGTGTGAGTAACCTTTCTCAAATTTTTATAGGTGCATACAATGGTGGTCTGAAGTATTAAGACAACATATGCTATGAATTATATGTAGTTGTGCACAAAACAGGTGATTTCACTAATAGGTTCTAACCAACCTACTGTAGCTGAAGAGTTGTGCTGATTAACTAAAAAACTAGTGAAAAGCTGCCTCTGTAACAATGGTGTTTAGCTTCTGGAGCCATGACGTGGGTCGTCTCTAGACTTAAACCCAATGGAAAACTGTTGGATAATAGTGAAGAAGGGAGTAGCAGTGAAGAAACCGTCTTCTGTGCATGATCTTCAGGGAGCAGTCAAGCAGGCATGGATTGGGCGAGTGACACCAGAGTACTTCTTTTTGCCCACTTTATGTCCAGCCAGATCCAGCAGGTTTTAAGGAATAAAGAACTTTGTTTGTTAAAAGATATTGATTGTTGTATAGCAATTTCATTGGATTGGACAAATTATTCTTATCTTGATTGTCATTATTTAAAATCTTTTTTTTTTTTGACTTTCATTACAACCTTGGTGTTCACTTTTGTCCCAATACTTTTGGCCAACACTGTATATTAAAATACCCAAAAGATTGATCAGTTTCACTATTGTGTTTGTGATTAATACATTATAGGTTTGATGTAAATTCTATCTAGTGAACTGATATATAGAATATTACGCCTATATTAATAAATACTGTAGATCGAAAGCTGAATATTTAAAGATGTACATTTTATGACTTAAAATGAGGAAACCACAGTAATTATGTTGTCATCTATATGATATATCCATGATGTATCGTGTCAGTGCAGCATTTTTCTTTTTCTTCAACATTTACGCACTATAGGCCTTGAACTCGTAGTAGATTTTTATATGGATGTGTTAGAAATACTTGGAGGAAGGAAGTTTGCTAAGGGATATCAAATCCCACACACGACCTTTTGTTTCAATGGAATAATAAATTCAAGGTCTCACAGCTATAAAAGAACTGTGTGGTAATTGACCTGACAAAGTGTTAATTGCCACTTGGTGACTGAGAGTCAGATCTGAGCAGATTTGTCATGACACATTCAATCACTCTATGACTCTATGACATATGGTATTTAATTGCTGCCCAGTAATAATAGTGGTTTGATAGACATCAAACAGTCTACATTTCATAGGGTTTTCACTATTATGACAATGATATTCCATTTAATAATGCATTAAAGTTAATGTTAAATATAAAGTTAATTTTAGACTATACGATAAAATGTTCTTCACAACAACCTAAATCCATATTTCATCTGAAACCTTAAAAAACTCACACTTTGCTGTCTATTTCCATTCTAACATCACTTTATTTATGAAATGTAACTACAGTAATATAGTATTATATACTACTGATGTAAAACCAATGTATCCCACTGAAACACAATCATTCACTTATGGTAGAATAATTCTGTTATCGTTTTGTAGGGTAACATGAGTATTTCTGTGTGCCATGGAGGTGACCCCATCCCCAAAAGCCCCTTCGTTATTAACGTCGCTCCTCCACTGGACCTCGGCAAGGTCAAAGTCCAAGGACTCAACACCAGTACGTCTGCAGACATTCCTTCTGATAATTATGCTGTGTTTTTCGTTATGTGTTTTGGTTTAAAAATGTGCACATTGATGACTGAGACTCTCCCGTGATTCTCCTGTTTGTGCTGTGTAGAAGTGGATGTTGGGAAAGATCAGGAGTTCACCGTTAACACACGTGGAGCCGGCGGCCAGGGCAAAGTGGATGTGAAAATCCTCTCACCCTCTCGACGACCAATCCCATGCAAGGTAGAATCTGGAACTACTAATGATGTGCACTCTGTGAAGTATATTCCCCCAGAGGAGGGACCCTACAAAGTGGACATCACTTATGATGAGAACCCTGTTCCAGGAAGCCCATTTACTGTAGAAGGGGTGATGCCTCCTGATCCCTCTAAAGTAAGTGTTATAATGGATAATGAAGTTTTGTCCCTTCATCCAACTGGCCACCTAACAACATATCCATCCATCCATCCATCCATCCATCTATCCATATTTCCATGCATCTATTCTTCCATCCATCTATCCATCCATCCATACAACATACCAAATCAATCCTCTATTCATCTATCTATAGATATCCATCTGTCCCATCTGTCCCATCCATCCATATTTTCATGCATCTATTCTTCCATCCATCCATTCACTCAAACATCCCACCACAACCCATCCATCCATACATACATCCATCCAAAAATATTTTGGCCCACATTCCCCCACAACCCATCCATCCATCCATCCATCCACACATATATCCAGAAATATTTTGACCCACATTCCCACCACAGCCCATCCATCCATCCATCCATCCATCTATCTATCTATCTATACATTCATTTATCCATCCATCCATCCATCCATCACAATACAATACCAGTCAAAAGTTTGGACACACCTTCTAATTTCATGGTCCTTCCTGATTTTTATTTCTTTCTACATTGTAAAACAATGCTAAAGGTATCCAATTATCTCCTTTGAACAGCTGATATTCAGATGTGTCTGCTACTTGAGCTCAGTAAAGCCTTGATAACGGCTCCAATCTGAGGTGCTGTTTTGTTAAAAGGTGATTTCTGTGGCTGGTAGCTCTAAATGAACAACTTCTCTGCAGCAGAGGTTTGATTAGAGTTTTGGTCTAGCTTTCCTGTGATGGTTTTTATGAGATCCAGTTTCATCATGGTGCTTGATGGGTTTTGCAATTGCACTTGACACAATACTGTTCTTGCAAAAAAGATATTCCAGACCTTAAAATAACAACTGACTGTTGTTATTGCTGTATTGTTTTAGAATGTAAAAAATAAATCCAAACTTGTGTCCAAACTTTTGCCGGGTAGTGTACCTGCTTATCCATCCATCTAAATGCATATTCAAAAACCTTTTTGCCCACATTTCTACTTGAACCCATCCACATGTCTTTCCACCCATTCATCCATATTCTTATCTTTTTATTTCCATACCATCTACAGTATCCATTCATTCACCAGTTTATTTATTCCTCCTCTATTCTTCTTTGTGCACTACATCCTATACAACTGCAATCTGCATCAGGTTTATTGGGGTCTCTCTGTTTGGTATAAGGTAATTTAATTATATGGTGGTCTGCTAAAAAGCCATTACCCTGAGGGGAATCACACTGTGTGCTTTTACTTTCTGAACCAGTCACGAATCATTTGACTGCATTTTCTTGGATTTAAGATCTGAAACCCATTAAAAGTTGGCTTAAGTCGGACAAGCCTTTCTTTGTTAGAAAGAATGCGTGAGCCGAGAAATGAAACTGTGCAGCACACACCGACTAAGCAATCAAGAGAGTCAGTGACCAATACAATCGAGCTTACTGCGTATTGTAATTAAGTTCTGCAGATCCCATGCAGATCTTTGCACTCATGAAAGGTCTGTGTTTGTTTCATTCATCAATGTTATTGCATAAATGCAAGCTGCTCATTTGTTTTTTTAGAAATGAGAAATGTTTTGAGGCTCATACAGCAACAGTGACCATCCCATAAGATGTAACTAATTGATTTCAGCCTCCCAGGAGCCTGTAAGGCTAGGTAATTAAACATTAATGAAGGGTATTCATCAATAGTAATTAATGTCATGCATCCATCAGCATTCCTGCAGAACATTCCTCTGTCTGCTTTTTCTCATTAACCTTCTCATGACATGTGTGTGCGTGCATGTGTGTGTGTGACTTCACTGTTCCCTTAATTAACTGAGCATAAGATTACCTTGCCAGTGATGTCACTGGTGTCCTGCATAGTGTATGTGAGCCACATGTTCCATTTCATAATATTCATATAACTAGACATGGAAATCTAATATGACATGGCAGAATATTTAACTGCTAGAGGAAATGACAAGAAGATGTTAAGGCTATCATTAATTTGTCGAAGAAGAGGTGAAACAGAGTGTATTTGGCCATTGGGGATTAGTTTAAGGGTGTCAGGTAAGCTTGCAATTTTTACTTCCTATAGGGAAAAAAGCAAAGTAGATCTGACATACTACAGTCATGTATATATTAGGGGTTTAACAACATATCACTATCTATATCTGTTTTGTGCTCAAAATTTGTGCTCAATCTCTATTGAAGCCAGGATGTTCTGTAACATATCCTGACTGGTGTTCTTAAAAGATTGGTGTGCCTGTTATTTGTATACTCATACCATGCACAATTCTGACGCACCATGTGGTTTATAGTACAATTTTTTACATGGATTTTTTATTTTATTTTATTAATTATATTATTGAGTTCATACTAATTGAACAAAATATTTTAGTACAGTGACCACATTTCAGACAAAAAAAAGACCAAGAAAGCTGCTAGGTTTTGCATACAAAAAAAGAAGCAGGTGCAAGAGTCAAAGTCCTAAGAAGAATTGTTTCTGCTGGATGCTTGTTAAAACTTAGTATCTTATTTCCTGCACAAATTGTACCGAAAACTAAGGGTCCTATCACCTTGCACCTGCAGGGTTAGAGGTTCTACTCTTGCCTGTGCTCAGTGTTTGTGGAGTTTTCATGTTCTCCTAGTACTTAGTGGGTTTTCGCCATTTCCTCCGATTTCCTCCCACAGTCTTAATACATATGGCTGATTGCTATTTCCTAATTGCCCATAATGTACATCATGACTGGGTACTTGTCCCCTGTGGTAGTTTGGCAGGCAGCTTCACCCAGGGTGTACCCTACCTTGGGTGCCTAGTTTCCTGGGATAAGCTCAAGGGCTTCCATATTCCTGCATTGGATAAGTGGTATAGGCAATTGATACAAGAATTTGTATTAATGTAATATAAAAAAAAATCACCATTTACCAGTTTATCATCTTCTTATTACTATGCTCAATTTCATTTTATTTTACTTAAGGTTCGAGCCTATGGTCCAGGCTTAAGAGGAGGTGTTGTGGGTAAACCAGCTCCATTTGCGATTGACACCAAAGGTGCTGGTACAGGTGGACTAGGCCTGACAGTGGAGGGTCCCTGCGAGGCCAAGATTGAGTGCCAGGACAATGGAGATGGCTCTTGCTCCGTATCATACTTGCCCACTGAGCCAGGCGAATACTCTATCAACATCCTGTTTGCTGAACAGCACGTCCCCGGCTCACCCTTCAAAGCCATGGTGCAGTCTGTATTCGACCCGAGCAAGGTGACGGTCAGCGGGCCAGGCTTAGAGAGAGGCAAAGTGGGCGAGGCTGCGTCCTTTACAGTGGACTGTTCCAAAGCAGGTGATGCTGATCTCACTATTGAGATCATCTCAGACTCGGGAGCCCAGGCTCAAGTGCACATCCAGAACAACAGTGATGGCACATACTCCATAACTTATGTGCCCCCATTCCATGGCACGTACACCATCACCATTAACTATGGCGGACACGCCGTCCCAAAATTTCCTGCCCATGTCCAGGTGGATCCTGCTATCGACACCAGTGGGATCAAAGTCTACGGACCAGGAGTTGAACCCAGAGGTACACATTCTCAGCCCACGGGAAACTTTTTTACATGTACATTTATACTTTATCTAGCAAAAGCCTTCTCTTTTAATGTAAATGCAATTCATCTGTAAACTATTATTTTTACATTACTATTGCATTTACAAAATCTATTTATATAAAAAAAGCAGAGAAAAGTAAAAAAAAAAGTTTAGATAAAAAGCAGCCATTTGTAATATTAACTAATAATTTCTGAAATGGTTGTTCAAGTTTAAAGGAAAAATTCAACTGGAACGACTGGCATATAAATTTTTATAAGCAACATGCGATCTCCAGTGGAGTCTAAGATAGATTACTTAAAGAGATTCTACCTAAAGAGTGTGAAGAAGCATTGGTTTAATTGTAAAATTTGTTTGACTCTTATGCAAAAAGGATTAAAACCTAGCATTCAATTGCTAATCTGCATGTTTGTGTTGTGGTTGTATGTTAAAGTCTGAAGTATTTTTTGATGTTTGCTTGACTGTACAGGAGCCCTTAGAGAAGTCACTACACACTTTATTGTGGACACCCGTTCTCACAATCTGACTGGAGGGAACCATGTCAAAGCCTGCATTGTTAACCCTTCAGGCACCAACACAGATGCGTACATCACTGATAAAGGGGATGGAACCTACAGAGTGGAGTATTCTGCATATGAGGACGGTATGATGTACAACAGTTTTGTCTTCTGCTTTAAGATCATTTTAGACCAAAATGTCCCAACATAGGACAATTTGAGTGAATTGAATTTCAGTTTTTTTTTGACAATTAGGGGGTCAGCCTTTGAGGACTAGCCTACAGTATGTGAGTGTCATCCTGTATGTAGGAAGTAATGAATTAAGACCAGATTTTACAAACTGCTTCTTTGCTTTATTATAAATATATTTCTTAAGCTTTTCTGTCACCATTTAATAAGATACACTGCTGTGGTTTTAAAGCAGTCGGGCCTTTACTGATATAACAAGTAACACAGTTTAACCTATAATTACATAATTAAAGACCATAAAATATAAATTTTACATTTATACACTGTCTGGACAAAAAAAAAAACACTTTAGAAGTGTCAAATTAATGTTCTTTAACAAATAAAGGAAATTTGAAATTACTGGAATTGGGTTACTGTTCAACACATTAATAAAAGTCATGGAACAAATTTAGTTAGAAAAAAGTAAAGTGCATGGTAAAAAGCTGGTGGTCCTACCACAATTAAAAATGGGAAATAAAGCATTGGCCTCCACGATTCCTAGTTGGACTACAGAGGTTCTTAGGTGGATGGATGGTGGCCATGAGAAAAACACTTGTTAATGAGACTAGTCAAAAAAAAAGCTTTTAAATTTGAAGCATAAAGAAAGGACTTTGGAAAAATAGAAAAAGGTCATGTGGTCTGATATGTCAAGATTGATGCTATACCAAAGTGTTGGGTGTGTCAGGGTAAGAAGGGAAGCTCCTGAAGCCATGCACCCTCATGCATAGTGCCCACTGGACAAGCCTCTGGAGCCAGTGTTAAACTATAATCTGGGGTTGCTTCAGATGGTCAGGTCTAGGCTCAGTACCATTATGTGGCAATAAAATGAAGTCAGCTGAATGTACTGAATGACAGTAATCAGAACTAAAGTAAATAAATAAAATGATCAACGAGTGTGCAACTTATTTTTGGCCGGACAGTGTATTTATATTTCATACTGCTTAAGTGCTTAAGGCCAGTACTGACCAGTATGCCCATACCTACTGCTCATTTTTCTAAAAGCATTGTGTGGTTACAATTATTATTGTCTGTAAAAATTAACTGAGTGAGATGGTAATAATGTATATACTGTAGTATTTAGAGATGCAGTGGTACAGTAAAAAGGGAAGCTCATGAAGTGATGCAGTGGTCAAGTTCCTTATTATAGATGGAAATAATCATTAATCACACCAACCAAACATTGTGGACCTTGTATCCATGTCCATATATACAGGTGTGCACCTGATTGAGGTGTTGTATGATGATGTGCCGGTTCCTAAAAGCCCATTCAGAGTATCAGTAACAGAAGGATGTGACCCGAGCCGTGTGCGGGCATATGGACCGGGTCTAGAAGAGGGACTAGTCAACAAATCCAACCGTTTCACCGTGGAGACCAGGTACATCTTTTATTTACACTTATTATTCAGTTTTTATTAAAAGACATGTTACTCAACAACAACCAGGTATCAAGTTGTACGTATCGGTTTGTTTATACTTATAGGGGTGCTGGTACGGGTGGACTCGGCTTAGCCATTGAGGGCCCATCTGAGGCTAAGATGTCCTGTAAGGATAATAAAGATGGCAGTTGTAGTGTGGAGTACATTCCCTTCACTCCTGGAGAGTATGATGTTAACATCACATTTGGAGGTCTTCCAATCCCAGGTGGGATATTTCACTTAACCTAACAGGATGTCTGATAGGAATCAGTCTCCAAGAGTTTCTTATGTGCTTAAACTAGTATTTTGCTAAGAGAAGGCATGTAATACACTTTTTAGTTTTGAGGTCATTAGTATTTAGAATTGAGTTCAAGGATATGTAAAATGTTTCTACAATGCAGGCAGTCCATTCAGAGTTCCAGTTCGAGAGCTTGTGGATCCCAGTAAGGTGAGATGTTCTGGCCCGGGTCTGGGCAATGGAGTACGAGCTCATGTTCCACAGACCTTCACCGTGGACTGTAGCAATGCTGGTCTGGCCCCACTGGAGGTGCTACTTTACAGCCCAACTGGTAAAAGCTTACTACACCCAAAAATACACATTTAGCCTCATCAATTAACACTATGACATTAGTTACACAGAGTGTGATAACCCTCTAGAAGTATTGGCAACCTTCTGCAGAGGTTTGTAAATGAAAAAAAATCTAAATTATTCAACAAGTTACTTTCCTTAATTAGACTTCCAAATAAAAACAAAAAGAAAATCAAAAAAAGGAGCAAAAACCAGTGTGTTGCTATCTGTGACTGGGAATATGAACACTATCAAAAATCTGTTGGTTTAAATTCCACTAAAATACTAATTCTTCTTACACATTATAAGAGCCTCAGTAGGGTGTAATTGTTGTCTGCTAACACTTAAGCATCTGCTCGGGGAAAAAATAACATAAAAAAAAGAATTACAGCTAAAAAGGTTACCATAACAGTTAAAAAATGTTATTATGTAAATGTCATTATTATACATAAAATGTAACATTGCATTTGTTATGTATATAGTTTTGTGTCCATGAGGGGTGCCAGTAATTTTGAAGTTAACTTGAACAATTGCTTTTTCTATAATTGATCTAATCATTCCAAAACCTCACCACTGCAGGAGCAACGGAGCCAGTTAACATTACAGACAATGGTGATGGTACTCACACTGTGATTTACACACCCTCCAAGGACGGGCCTTACACAGTTTATGTCAAATACGCTGACCAAGAAGTTCCTCGGAGGTAAGTTAATATTATAGTCACACTCTACTCATTATAATTACATCATTACCTGAACCATTACATTTTCTCTGATCTCACTTAGAGAATGTAAAAAGGCATTAACCCCATTGCTCTATTTATTATTTTTTTTCACCAGTCCCTTTAAGGTTAAAGCCCTGCCTGCTCATGATGCCAGTAAGGTGCGTGCCAGTGGACCTGGTCTTAATGCAGCTGGTGTCCCTGCCAGCCTTCCGGTAGAATTCACCATTGATGCGCGTGACGCTGGCGAAGGACTCCTTACTGTCCAGATCCTGGTGAGTCACATGATTTATTCTTTGGGTTTGGACACACTTTATTTTAGACTAGAATTTATTAAACCTGCTCCACATCTTGATCTTTGACCCCAACTACAGGATCCAGATGGGTGCAGGCGCGAGGCCTCTATGTATGTGGAGGACTGGGGAAGGAGGGTGTGGGACAGGCATATTGTAAAGGGCACCATTCCCTTCTATATTCTTAAGAAAGGCTGTGTAAGGCCTCCATGTGGCCCTTTCCATTTTCCGTTCCATTCACCATGTCTGACGTCTCTCCTCCCTTCCTCCTTCCCTCCCTTTCCCCTCGTTTCCCTGCTTTTTGAGCCACCATAGCCTCTTGAATCATTTTAGTCTATATATTTTTGGCTCTAGTTCCAGTAATGAAAATATCACAATGTAGCAAATCACATATTATGATAAACAGAATGAGCAGCTCATCTCTTATATCTTCTGGTCCGAATCGTTCGTTCTTTTGTCACTTGTCTCTCATAGACGCTATGCAGTGCATTACACAGGAAACAGAATTGAACGGTTCTTCTCATGAGTCTTCTAGTCCGAGGCGTTCGTTCTTTTGGATCTATTGCACTGCATAGTGTCTATAGGAGTCACGTGACAAAAGAGCGAACGACTCGGACTAGAAGACTCATTGAGAAAAATTGCTCAATTCTGTTTCCTGTGTACTGCACTGCATAGCCTCTAGGGGAGTCATGTGACAAAAGAACGAACGATTCGGAGCGCCCAGTAGAAAATGAACTTATCACTCTCCGAGACTACTCATTCTTCTGAGTCATGTTAAAAACTCGTTCTAAAAGCGTGAATCGTTCATGAACGACCCATCACTACTTGTGAAGCTGCACCATCAGGGAGTGGTGTAATACACTCAGAGCAAAGCACTCTGCCCCATTCCACTTGCATGAGCTCAAGAATGGCCATGATTGGCAAGTGTCGCTATGATTGATGTAGGAATGTGAGCATGCCATGAATATTAATCGCAAAGCAGCTTTACAGAAATCAAAATTCTGGATATAAGAATCCAGATATTCTGGATATAGTTTGTCCTTAATGAGCAAGGTGGAGAGTGCACAGAAAAGTTCCTGGGAATGACATGAGAAAGGAAACTTGAGAGAAACCAGACTCAAAAGGGAACCTCATTTGGGTGTTTGTGGCAATTTTAATCTTAAAACCAAAATCACAGTAACTGCAGTCCTAATCCATCATAGTGAAAGTGGAACCAACCTTATTAGTCCCCTCTTTATCTCTAAGCAGACCATATAGGTCTATCAGCAGCAATGAATGGTCTCCAAGTATTTTGTCTTATACAATGGTTTATATGATGCACATCTTTCCAGCTCAATTATTTACCAGCACTGCGAAATGCACAGAAAATACGTAGTTTAATTTAGATTTTTGTGATTTTTGTGATATTCTATCTCTGCTGGTCTCTGTGGACTCACACTCCATTGAGTTTGATCTAATTATGCAATGTGGTTTCCATAACATAACTAATTAAAAGCTTTGCTCCCTAAAATATAGTTAACACATTTGATACAAAAGCCAATTTGTTTTCTTAAGTTGGGAGATATTATATCAGCTGTATGGTAGATTCATGTAATTATGAGATGATACACATGAGACCGTCACACTTGCTTGTTAAACTGAATTTATTTCAAATAGGATCCAGAAGGAAAGCCAAAGAAAGCGAACATCAGGGATAACAGAGATGGAACATACACAGTGTCCTATGTGCCAGATATGACAGGCCGCTACACCATCACCATCAAATATGGAGGAGATGAGATTCCCTTCTCTCCATACCGCATCCATGCGCTGCCCACTGGAGACGCCAGCAAGTGTCTGGTCACTGGTAAGCTCATCAAATGGACTTTACATAATGACTTCCTTTAGTACAATAAAATAAGTAAAATATTTTTATCTAACATATCTTGTGTATATTAATTGTATCATACTGTTTGCTTGCAGTTTCCATTGGAGGACATGGCCTGGGTACGTATTTCAATACTAAATGTTGAACCATACTGTACATTCCATATTATGCATCAAATGATATAGTACAATTTTCGAACACAAAATTTAGTCTTAGTCTAGTTAGTCTAGTAATTCTAACCGTAATTGTAAATTTAATTCTGACCAGGCTCGGGACTCGGACCCACCATTCAGATTGGCGAGGAAACTGTTATCACTGTGGATGCAAAGGCTGCTGGGAAGGGAAAAGTCACATGCAAAGTTTCCACCCCTGATGGAGCTGAACTAGATGTGGATGTGGTTGAGAACTCAGATGGAACTTTCGATATCTATTACACGGCTCCAGAGCCAGGGAAATACATCATCACTATTCGCTTTGGAGGAGAGCACATCCCCAACAGCCCCTTCCATGTGGTGGTGAGCATGCTTTGCATTATGAGGAGTCAATACGTGTCAGAATGTAAAGTGGTAGATCAGCTAGTTCTGGAGCTTTTTTCTCTTGAATGTAAAGAATTAAACAGGACATGCTGATTTAAAATTAAATATTGGACTTGTCTCGATCAATATTCCTGATATTTAACCATTTGAATGTTACACATTTTATTATAAACATAATTGGTTTTACACACATTCATACTTTTAATACACAAACACTATTTACTCTAACGGCAAGCTATGATTTTATAATGTGTTGAATGTTTTCAACCAGATTGACCCATCTCCACCACTCGGTCGAGGTACACTATGCTAAAAATATCCACTAGATGTGGCTGTGTATTTTTAAATGCTGTACATTATGACATTAGACATAAAGTAGATCTATTGCCCAACATTATTTATGCTGTTGCACCATCACACACAACGTATTGACTTATTTGTGATTTCTTTTGGTATTTGTCAATATATTGATACCTACAGTACGTATACCATAAAGTGACATCTCAACCATTTGGAAGAGGCCGATTGGGTTAGGGTTAGGTACACAGCAATACCCTAGGTACACAGCAATTTGCCAATGCTAACAGTATGATAAGATTATAAATCTTGCAGGCAGATATAATGTCAAAGCTGCTGTTATGATCAACACATTTTAACCAATCAGAACTGAGAACAGCGTTGTGGTACAGTATAAATCTAAAATATTCAGAGGAGACAACTGTAACTTCAGAAGCTCGCTTGCCTAGAAGGAATATGTTGATTGCCTAGAAGCAGTGACAGATTTGAAGCATGAGTGTGGTTTTAGCCAACTAACCATGTGACTTCCTCCATCTCCAGGCGTGTGATACCGTTCCTATAATAGAAGAGCCGTGCGATAAAGTGCAGTTACAGCAGCCCTACTCGCCTTACCAGGGCTACTCCCCTCACTGGGTACACAATTAAGCCCTTTCCACAACTCCCCTTATACAATCTCCATCCCATTCATTCACTCGTTTTTAACCTCTCAGCCATTCTCTTCATCCATCCTCTCTACAATCTCATTTCAGCTGCAACATTTCAACTACAGTTCAACTACCCAAGTCAACTTTTCAACTGAAACCTTCTTGACCTGTATTCCTCTTTTGTGCATGGCTTGCCTGTTTCTATTGAGTAGGATCCTCTCAGCTGACTCTGTACTCTGTACTTCGAACTATTCAGTGGTGCTTACACAAATCTGGTTCTGTTCCAGGCCACTGAGGAACCAGTGACAGCCATTAATGGCATGGAGCCCATGCTTCGTCCCTTCAGTCTGGTCATCCCCTTCACTGTGCAGAAAGGAGAAATCACAGGTTTGATCTGAGCACATTTGTATAAAATATAAAGTCAGCTGCTGGAACAAAGTATTACTAGACAATATGCTGTTATCAGGTTTAGAATTTTTGGCACTCTTCATGAAAGTGAGCGATATACAGTATTAACTGAACAATACATGGAATAAATAGTATTTTGTTCCTCCAATTTATGTTAGACATATTATTATTATTATTATTATTATTATTATTATAATTTGTGTGGGAGGAAACCTGAGGACTTGGAAGAAACCCATGGGCACAGAGGAAACAAAGAGTAACACACATCCAGAACCAAAAAGCTAGCCACTGCATCACATGTCGATAAAATGCTCAAATTTAAACCACCCCAAAAAAAAAAAGTTATTACAATTATTTTAATTCGAGGAGTATTTGATTGAGGGGTGCCAATAATTCTGGAGTTATTTGTATAACATGGAGCTGTTTTATTTACAGTGTATATATATATATATTGTTTAATTTACAAAAACCATAAACATCTCAGTTCATCTCAGCACCAGAGGAATGACTATCACTGCATGTTGTTTAGGAGAGGTACGAATGCCTTCAGGCAAGACAGCACGACCTCACATCACTGACAATAAGGACGGCACTGTGACGGTCAAGTACGCCCCTACTGAGAAAGGGCTGCACGAGATGGACATCAAGTATGATGGCAACCACATACCAGGTAAAAAATCTTGGTGCTTTTATCCTCATTTATTATCATCACTGATGGTTAACTGTGTACGAGACATGAAAGCCCAGGTTTGACCTGTTTACGTCCTTATACAGGAAGCCCGCTGCAGTTCTACGTCGATGCCATAAACAGTGGTCATGTGACTGCTTATGGGCCTGGCCTGAGCCACGGCATGATTAACAAACCCGCGAATTTCACGATCGTCACCAAGGACGCAGGAGAAGGTATTTTCGTGACTTAAAAGCCCCGTCACTTTCCATTTTGCTCCCCAAGAGCAGTTTTTCACCCTTTTATTACCAAAGATGATTTAAAGTTATTCTCTGTCTCCATCATCATCATGCATTATTCATGTGCTGTTTTTTTTTTTTTTCTGTTGTGTTTCAGGTGGACTATCTCTGGCAGTGGAAGGTCCATCTAAAGCAGAGATCAGCTGTAAGGACAATAAAGACGGCACCTGCACTGTCTCTTATCTGCCCACTGCACCAGGAGATTATAATATCCTCGTCAAATTTGATGACAAACATATTGCTGGGAGCCCCTTCACAGCCAAGATTACAGGTGGGTGTGTGTCTATGTGGAATATAAGAGGAATAAAACACTATTTCTGCTTGATCTGGTTAAATCACAACACTCTGTTGTGCATGAATGCTATAATTTTGCTGTATTGTTAATCTATCTCTTCTCCCCACTCTCGATTTTGTTGTCCTTGTCCATCCTTCTCTTTATCTTGTGAAGGAGATGACTCCATGAGAACGTCCCAGTTGAACGTAGGCACAGCGACAGACGTATCCCTGAAGATAACGGAGACAGACCTGAGTTCTCTCACCGCAAGCATCCGAGCTCCGTCTGGTAATGAGGAGCCCTGTCTCCTCAAGAGACTGCCTAACCGTCACATTGGTGAGCAAACCGGCACGATAGCGTCTTGCTCTCTCCTCTTTTAGTGCCGTATACTATTTGGCTTTTTTTCTAATGTGGGAACGTTTTCATTATTACACTTTTACATTATTTATAGGAGTTTTAGACCTTAGTCATTGTAATTAAGATTGCTTTTCTATTAGATTGCATTTATACAATTTAAAATATCCACAGTTATTAAAAAAAAGAAAAGAAATCCAATTATTTTTGCAGACACTGGACTGTGCAAAAAGCCATTAATATGTTTTGAGCTCTGTTTGCATACACAAGCTTTCTGTTGGGTTAATAATAAAAAAAAAAACTACATAGTATTGTGCCCAAACAGTGCCCAACAACCAAACTGGATTAGACGATTAGAAAGAAAAAAAAACTTGCAAGATAGAATAAGGACACACTTTATAGTACACTACTCTATTAGCCAGCTGAGTAATCTTCTTAGTAATCTAATCTTTTCTCCACAGGGATCTCCTTCACTCCTAAGGAAGTGGGTGAGCATGTAGTGAGTGTCAAGAAGAACAGCAAACATGTGACCAACAGCCCCTTCAAAATCATGGTGGGGCAGTCAGAGATCGGAGATGCCAGCAAGGTGAAAGTGTTCGGTAAAGGCCTGGTGGAGGGACACACCTTTGAGGTGGCTGAGTTCATCGTGGACACCAGAAATGCAGGTGAGAGTCGATATCTCAGTTGAGTGCTCTTAAATTCTAATACATTTTGCTGTAAAGAAAGGATTTAAATATAAATTATAAATTGTAAAGGATTCAATTTATATATTAATTTTGTCAAAAACATCAATGTAAAATGAATAATAATCTGTATGTATATTGCACTTTTCATTTTAATGAAATCAAATCAAAGTGCTTTGTATATGGAAACAAAATATTAATGCAGAAGCACAATTACAGTAGAAATCTATTGGATTAATGAGGGTGGCACGGTGGCTCACTGTTGCCTTGCACCTCCAGGGTCCGGGTTCGATTCCCATCTCTGTGTGCATGGAGTTTCTATGTTCTCCCCGTGCTTGGTGGGTTTCCACTGGTTTTTTCCCACAGTCCAAAGACATGCAGATTAGGCTACTTGGCGTTCCAAAGTTAACCGTAGTGTGTGAATGAATGCATGAGTGTTTGTGTGTGTCCTGACATGGATGGGTACCCGATCCAGGGTTGAATGAGAAGTAAAACAAATCACAAAATTCAACTTAGACAAGGAAGGAAGGAAAGAAAGAAAGATAAATCATTCTTAGCAGTTCTTTAGCTGAGTGAAGTGTTCAGGATGGACTTTATGGCTTCAGGAAATCAAAAACATGTGCAAAAGCTAAATCATTCAGAGTCATTGCTTACTAAGCAGTCTCTGTACCTAGAATAAGTCTGTGGTAATGTGCTTTGACTTGTTTTGTTAATACCTTAGGGTGAATTAACCAAAAAATAAAATATTGCGATCAAACCAGTATTAGTACTTAATTAATATTTAGGCTTGGATTTAATTAATTAAGTGCTGTTGTACTGGTTATCGGCACAGCAGGATCTTCAGTAGACAAGACATGGTCTTTTGCCTAACACAGCATCACAGCCATGCTGATATCCAGTACAACAGCACTTGCTCTCGTGTGATGTTTCTTAATTAAATCCAAGCCTAATTTTTGATAAAGTACCTATACTTGTCTGTTTTTTCTCTTTACTTTCTAACTAACCGTGACTGGCGAAGCTGGCGACTGACACTTAACAACGTTAATAGTTAACAGTGTAATTAACAGGGGTGAAAGTTTTTAATTCTAACTGGTACTATGTAGCCGAAAGGTAAGTAGAATAAACCATGAAGGTGATGGGAATAAAGCTTTGAAGTCTGTGAATAATGATCCTAACACATACTGTACTGTATATTACATTATCTGCGCATGTCTCTTAACTGTTTAATTGTAAGAGTGACGATAATGATGGATATCTTTCCAAACTCGGTTAGGTTATGGTGGGCTGGGTCTTTCCATCGAAGGTCCCAGCAAAGTGGACATTAACTGTGAGGACATAGAGGATGGCACATGCAAAGTGACCTACTGCCCGACAGAGCCAGGCACCTACATCATCAATATCAAGTTTGCGGACCAGCATGTGCCAGGTACAGAACATGTTATAGAACAAATTATTGTTTTTCCTTAGTGACAAACAGAACACATTTAGTGCATCGTTGTATTGATCTATTTTAATGGAAAACAATGTAGAGGGGATTGCTTTTAAAGAATTTTTTGTTGTCTGAGGTGAATGCAGTTGACATTTAAAGAAATCCATGTTGCCACAAAGTGTAAAAAAGTGCGCACACACACACACACACACACACACACACACACACACACACACACACACACACACACACATACATACAGCCATTAACGCAAGTGAAACACAATTCACAACTGTTTTTTAATGGTATTAATGACATACCACACTGAAGGTGTGAGATCTTTGCAAATTGTCCTGCATTTAAAACAGAAATAAGACATATTGTTGCACTGAAGTTTTTTGATCCCTGTGTATTGGTCCCAATTTTAGGACATAAGTAGAAGTTATAGAGTTTGGGGTTATTTGTGATGTTTCTGTGTTGTATACCTCTCTGCAGGCAGTCCATTCACTGTAAAGGTGCTGGGGGAGGGCAGGATGAAGGAGAGCATCACGAGGAGGAGGCAGGCTCCCTCTATAGCTACTGTAGGAAGCACCTGCGATCTCAATCTCAAAATCCCAGGTAAAGAGATTTTACAGCTCAGCCGAGCCCTTTAGGCGGTATAAATGCCCTAATGGAGGGGAAAAACTACTTTGGAGGACTTTTTTTTCCTTTCGGCACCTTATTCCATCTGTCACGCCATCTGCGCTTTGTTCCAACTTTTTCACTTGCTTATTGATTCAAACAGTGCTAGCATGATTAAAAAAAATTGCATTTTGAACAAAATGAGACACAGCATGCAGGATTTTTTTTTCTTGCTGTCCTGATTTCCTCTGTCTTACCGCTTTTTCTTCCCTCCTTCTCTGTTGCTTTGTCTTTTCCTCCATCTATCTGGACCCGCGTACCCTGCAGGGAACTGGTTTCAGATGGTGTCAGCTCAAGAAAGGCAAACGCGTACTTTCACACGCAGCAGCCACACATATACACGCACCGAGCGCACCGAGATCAGCAAGACGCGGGCAGGCGAAACCAAGCGCGAAGTGCGAGTGGAGGAGAGCACTCAGCTTGGGGGAGATCCCTTCAGGGACGTGTTCGGAGGATTCATGGGGCCCTTCAGTGGCGTCCAATCCCGTCAATCTGAGGGTGTGTGTGTGTAAGGGGGTGCTCAGCTGCTCTGACATTAGTGTGAACTTGGGTTTATTTCCTTGCAAATCAATTTCTGTTGCAATCCTATCAATATGTGAGATTTCTGCTTTAGTACAGAAAAAGTCCTTTCAACTGCACTTCCGTAACTCTGTATACATCTCTCTGTTGTTTAATTTTTTTTTCCTTCTTCTCTCAGGTGAGACTGGTACTCAGGAGATGACAGCACAGGTGACAAGTCCCAGTGGAAAAACAGGCGATGCTGAGATCATTGAGGGTGAAGACAGCACCTACAGTGTGCGCTTTGTACCCCAGGAGATGGGCCCTCACACAGTCAACGTAAAATACCGGGGCCAGCACGTTCCCGGGAGTCCCTTCCAGTTTACTGTGGGGCCACTTGGAGAAGGAGGAGCCCATAAAGTGCGCGCAGGTGGTACTGGTCTTGACCGAGGAGTAGCAGGAGTGCCGGGTATGTTAATTGCAGTTGCCTTGATGGTGACTGGATTAAATGCAAATTAAACATAGGAAGTCGTATCAACAAGAGACTGTTTTATCTTATCTGAGTCTTGTTGCTTCTGCCTTGTAGCGGAATTCAGCATCTGGACGCGTGAGGCAGGTGCAGGTGGTTTGTCCATTGCCGTTGAGGGACCCAGTAAAGCTGAAATCTCATTCGAGGACAGGAAGGACGGATCATGTGGAGTGGCGTATGTGGTCCAAGAGCCTGGTAAGATCTAATACAATAAGATTATACAGTAGGTTTACAATATGTATTATTTGATCCTTATATTGAAATACATTGTAGTATTGTCTTGTTATGATTGATAGCTCCATATTGACCCAATGTGTTTTTGAAGTTGTTCACGAGGCTGTATTTTGATGATCGACAGGTGACTATGAGGTGTCAATCAAATTCAATGATGAGCACATCCCAGACAGTCCATTCATCGTGCCCATAGCAACATTGTCTGATGATGCACGCAGACTTACGGTTACTAGCCTGCAGGTGTGTTTTTCTCTCTCTCTCTTTTTTTCTTTCCCTCTCACACACATATGATTGATGACTTGAATTGTATAAACCTTTGAGAGATTATTTGAGGTTAGACTTGGGGTCATGCATGGTAGGGAAGATTAATTTTAAGGTTGGTATCTGATAGCCCGTTCCATTCATGTAGCCACTTCTCTAACAGTAACAATTTAAACGAATAAAAACAGCATATTTATCTTTATCTTTACTGCAACAGAGACACCATATCAGTCATATACTGTACTAAAAAGAAATGCTTGTGCTCCGTATTTACACAGCAATAAAACCTTTTTTACACCAGTCTTTTCTCTGCCTCTTGCACAGGAAACGGGCCTGAAAGTGAACCAGGAAGCTTCCTTTGCAGTGCAGCTGAACGGAGCAAGGGGTATGATTGATGCCAAGGTTCACACACCCTCCGGTGCAGTGGAGGAGTGCTACATCACAGAACTAGACAACGGTAATTTGTGCATGCACACACGCAAAGCAAACCACACATATATATGTACAAATCACATTAGAACAGATATTTATTTTAGTCAATAGAGAGAATTCTGTTTCTAAACTTTTAAAGTCTTCTCTATGCAGATAAACATGCGATTCGCTTCATCCCACGTGAGAACGGTGTCCATTCCATCGACGTACGCTTTAATGGGAGCCACATTCCTGGGAGTCCCTTTAAGATCCGTGTGGGAGAACCAGGTCAGGTCGGAGACCCAGGGATGGTGTCAGCTTTTGGCCCAGGCCTGGAAGGAGGAACCACAGGTAACTAACTGACCTCACCCTCTTAACAGTCAGCGCATTAAAATAAAGTTGAGTGCAAAATTTTGCATACCTTAAAAATAAGAACAATAAAGAAATATAGTTGGAATCAACGATGAGCGGGCCCAAGCACCCTGTGCCATCGCCACCCGGGCACACCAGAAAGACAGTGGGCACATGCGTTTAAAGGGGACATACCAATACCATTATGGCATAATTTTAGAAAAGGGGGAATTTTATGTTTAGATCTCCAAAAAGCCGCAGATGCTGGGAAAAAAGCATCACACTATGATACCCCTCAATGTAAGGTGCCTTGAATTAATGTTGTTGATCTTTCAACTGCTCCCGGCAAGGGGTCGCCACATCGGACCAACCAGTCTGCACAGTGTAAGAAAACTCTAACGTGGTAAAATAATCTATGTTCAAAAATTTTCAGTTGACTAACTTTCCTTTACAGCTGATCTGACAGAAGTTGCAGTTGTAAGATAAATGGGGTAAAGATAAATAGGAAACTATTTATACTGAACAAAAATATAAACGCAACACTTTTGTTTTTGCTCCCATTTTTTATGAGATGAACTCAAAGATCTGAA
>JAOTRS010000015.1:12083209-12102720 GCA_028565755.1 Dinotopterus cunningtoni | reverse complement strand
TGTTTGGCTGCAAAGTGCCTTAAGATTTAAATAAAAAAAATGTTTATGTAAGCAGCAAACTCATTCCCCCTCTCGTCTGTTCCAACCACTCAGCATTCAGCATCAGCAGTATACTACTATATCACCGGCAAAAATGTTCCAATGAGACTACATCACAATATAAGAAAGACTGGCTTTTTGAAAGAAAAATAAGAGGCAATGAGGGTGGCTCAAGACTTTTGCACAGTACTGTAGCTTTAAACAGACAAAAAGTATGATGTGTCTGTCACTATTTAAATTCCTGTTGCATGAGGGAAACAAAACACTCCAGCATATGCTGCTATTGGCAAATAAATCAACTGTGGTTTGGTAATTCTAAGTCTGTCTACGTCTCACAACCCTGTGTGTGATGAATTTCCCATAACAGCACACCCAGTGTGTTTATGTTATACTGTAGCCTTACCATTTTTTAACCTGTTAAATACTTATTGAACATCCCAACAACATTGTCTAATCATTTAGATTTGTATATTAATGAGGCAATATTCATTTATTCTGTGATTATTTTGTAAGATATTGCCCATCTAGAAGCTAAACTGAAGTCAGATTTAATGAAAAAGAGCACATGATGAATGCCTGGTGGATACACGGTCATTTATGATGAGGATGTAAACGGTCGAGGCATGGCGCTTCGGTGAATTAAACTCGCATATTTCTGCCGCAATTCGAAAGTCAGAGGAAGGAGAGAGGGAAAAGATGATTAGATACGAGATTTAAGAAGCACATCCTGTAATAGAAAATGTCCTCACACCTGAGGCATGTCTCAATTCTCCAGGTTTTAAAAGAGACGTTAGTCAGACAGACAAATAATAATGAATAAATGCCTCAATTTTTAGAACTCTTATATTACTGTGGAAGTTTTAACTATGATAGAAAATTGCCTGCTGCTTCGTCCATGTAATGTGTCTGTGTTTTAAGCTTCACACCCTCCGTCTGCAGGGCCTGAGGTTAATAGGGGTGACTGGATGTCTTATCAGAAAATGCAATCGGCTGTTTCTGGAACCAGACGATCTGAGGACAGATTGTGTGTGCGACGGTGATGACAAATAACTCTATCATTGGCAGTTAGTCTGTTATGGCACACTGCACAAATACACAACACACACACACACACACACACACACACACACACACACACACACACACACACACTGTTTATGTACAAACAGAGAGCAATGTGCACGCACAGCATAACAAACACTAATGAGTGATACTGTATTCAGCATCTGCCTCTAACTGATGCAGTGTGAAGACTACACGCAGTCCTCTGTCGCCTGTTCCTGCCAGGTTACAAAAGTCTCAACAGATTGCTGATGAATGTACTTTTCAGCGTCTGAAATGCCTGCTGAAAAGAAAAAAAAAAGATTGGATAACAGCAGCCTTGTTAATTAAGTCACTTGTTCAACATTAGCATTTGCTCATAGATATTAGCGAAATTATTTGGATCACTAAGAGCTATTTAAATAACAAATGTTAAGGATAAGGATCCTAAATAATGACCCAATTTGAAAGATGGAAGACATGTTTTAACATCTACGAAAAAGGAGGAAAAGAATCCCAAAGGAAACAAAATATTGTGAAGGCCCTTGTGCTTGGCTCCCTAATAACATCCAGTAATAAAAACCATATTTCAGATGTGATCGTAATGCTTACAGTTATTGCTATAAAACATACCCGTATGGGAAACATCATCAATAAACACAAATAGAATTTACGCATACAGTAATGTCCTGGTTAATTCAGTCTGTAATTTTATTTTATCGTTTATGTGCAGACGTGCAGACAGGCAACAAATAATCCAAAATGATGTTGCTTTAAATAAATGCTTCATTAAGTAAGGACTATTAGTTTGACATTGATTTCGGTGTAAGCCATGGAAGCGTCCCAAATGGCAAAGAATTGTGCGTTACTCAGACCATTTTTAGCTACATCACATATAACAACTGCAAATGCTTTGTACACCAAAGCTAGCCTTACAGCATACACAGTGTCTACAGTGTGTTTAGGGGATTTTGTGTGTAACAGGGCCCAGCTGTAAGCTTTTAGTCTCATCAGTGTAATACTCAGATTCGAATTCCACACGGGTAACGTAGTTGAACTAGACCAAGTGATAATTTCTAGGCCATAATTGAAGCATTACATATTGGCTATCAAAGAAAGAGGCACAATTAAAGAAATTAGAAGCACTTACTGTAACTAAAAGCATGTAAGTGTACTTTTAAATATGACTAGTGTTTAGTCCGTGTGAATGAAAGCCTGGTGTTTTTCCTCTATGTAATGGTTATTTAGGCAAGTCCAGACCAACACGAAGGAATATGGGTGAGGTCTCAATCTGCTTCCAAGTGACTTCAAAAGCCATTTACTGTACTTCTAAACTGACTCAATAACTAGGTGACCCAAACATGCCGTGTATTTTGGGTTCACAGGAAGTAATTTGTGTGTAAAAGCTGCTTTGCACACTCGGACGTGAAGGATAGAACCAAAGTGCTGCTGAAATGCCATGTGCTCTAGATACTTGGGTTGACGAACAAACAGAGAAAACCACTGGATGTGTTACACAAATATTTAAAAGTATTATTATTATTATTAATAATAATAATAATAATAATAATAATAATAATAATAATAATAATAATTATTATTATTATTATTATTATTTTTCTTTTGCTTCTTGTAGTAATGTGCAGCATGAAACAAAACCAATTCCAATTCAGCAAAAGGCAAAACAGAATTTGTATTAATGAGAGAGAAAGTCAGAAACAGAATAGTCCTAAAGAAAACAAAAGGAATGTGTGCTTGGCCCCCTAATACCGCCTAAGATTCACTTACAAAAACCTTCCAAATGGGATTACAATGCTTACATTTCTATAAAACATGCTTTTTTGAGAAACATCAACAATTAAGCATACAGTAATGTGTTGATTGATGTTAATTCAGTGTGTAATTACTTCTTTTTGTGTATGTGCAGCCAGGCAACAAATCATCAATAATTGATATCGCTTTAAATGAATGCTTTCCTGAGCAACGAGTACTAGTCTGGCATTGATTCTCATGTAGATCAAGAAGGCAACTGAATGAAGCAAAAATCTCATTTTGCCTTGGTTCTGAGTTAAAAGGAATCAAAACAAGATTGTGTGTGTGTGTGTGAGAGAGAGAGAGAGAGACAGACGAAAGGGGGAGAGAGAAAAACAGAGACAGATGAAAGAAAGGGAGAGCGAGAGAGAGAGTATAAAGGAGAATACAGTATGATGTAACTTTTGTGCTTGACTAATGTGTTGTGACCTCCAGTGACCTCCCGACTTCAATAAGGTGCAGTTTCAATTTTCCTCCACTTGATGGCAGCAGGGACTACACAAATGTCCATTCCCATTTGTCCATTTGCTCAAACTAAAGATGCCATATGAAAGACTTTTCTAGATCGAGTCGGTCATATTGTGGCCACATTTTTATTTTCAGCTTTCAGGAATTTTAGTTTCTAATAGCTAAGATCTGGTCCTTGTGTTGGCGTGTTATATGTATGTGATAGAAGTACAGAGAGACACAGGAAGTGAACGAGTGTAAATAAGGGATTATGTTTTTCATTCTGTGGCCAAGGTTCCTGGTTGCTCTTTAGGATGATGACGTTGGACTGATGATAAACGATGAGATTTCATTTTCTCTCAAGCAATCTGGTCAACTGTGACTTGCTATTGACTCTCTCTCATATTCTCTCATGACTCTTCACTCTTTCTCTCTATTTAACCAATCATTGTTGGAAAACATGCTATTTTCAATAGCATAATGCTGCCAAAAATAAAATGAAAAGCCTCTAGGAATCTCCTCATTGATGCTGCTATAATTGTTTGCGTCCTTTGCTGTCATTTTAATGGCCTGACTCATTAATATGCTGTGGATTCATATACAGTGCTTTCTATTCACTCTGGTTAGAACATTAATAAGCATATTATTAGTCTGAATGGATGGTTGGTAATTAATACTCTTCAGGAAAGGCAGAGAGGGAAGGAGGACTGGCTCCAAAGGACTAAAAATACCCCTCCTATTTATACGAGCCGGAATTCTAATCCAGGCGGGATGACGCACAGGACGGCTCCATTACAGAGCCAAAGCATCGCTTCTCTCCTCCTCTCATCCCTCGGTTTCTTCTTTCTTCTACTCACCTGTTCGCAACTCCCTCTGCATCGCTTATATGACTTGCCAGAACTGGTAGTCCTTTTGAAGTTTTTCTTTGGCCTTGCTGTTTGATTGTGATGAGTTTGCACTGACCTCAACCTCCCTGTTTCTCTGCGTGACTTCTCTGTGTGATCTCATTTTCCATACATCTCTTTCAGCATCTCGTCTGCTGGCTAAAACAGGAGGTAGTTGTAATGTGGACACTGCTGAGCCTCATGATCCTGTCAACAGTTTACTGTATTGATGACCACTGTGGCCTCGCACCACCAGTTTCTAGGCTTTGATTCGCACCTCTGGCCATGTGTAGACATGAGGAGTAGGCTAATCGACGTTTCCAAATCCCCCTGTAGTGTGTGAGTGAGTGTCTGCACGCTCGTGTGTGCCATGTGATGGATTGGCACACACCGTTCAGGGTGTCCTGAGTCCCCTTGGATAGGCTCCAGGCCTCCCGCAACTCTGAATAGGATAAACGACTGTAGAGAAAGAGTGAGTGTTAATGTTATGGCTGACCTGTGTATATTGTTTTGTGATGAGAATTGAGTAAAATTCTGGTCCACTGGTAATTGCTGTAAATATTTCAGAATTGTCCAAGCATTATTTGAGCTACCATAGACTTTGTACTGTATCAGCTCAAAATATTGTACTCTGGCCTTATGACACAAGTCCCTTGAATGGACTTGTGTCATAAATCCATTAGTGTTTTATTCTTTGTGTTATTATGTAAAGCTCTAGGTGGCACGGTGGCTTGAAGGTCAGCACTGTTGCCTTGCATCTCCATGGTCTGGATTCGATTCCCAACGGGGTTCGATTCCCTCCTCAGGTCAGTGTGAGCCTCGTGCCCTAAGTCTCCTTGATTAGGCTCCAGATTCCCCCACGACCCTGTTTACAGGATAAAACTGTATAGAGGATAAGTAAGTGATTGTCACAAAATAGTTTTATATTAATCCTTATTGTTAAAAGCTCTATACAGATGAAGTTGAATTAAACTGAATCAAAACTGTCAGTCTTGCAGATTGCTATCTATGCAGGCAGAAAGTCTCTGCTGGAACTCTGTGTATAACTGTATTGCATTGCTCTGCTATTTCCACACTGGAATTTTCATTAACCTATTACATTTAGGATTGTAATTGTGCTAGTAATAAAACTGTCTCTCTAACATCAGTGTGGCACAAGACTAATGTCTTGTGGAGATAATGACAATACAACAGCAACCAACAAATGAACATTAACCACTTCATAAATCTTTTCTTATTCACTAACTTATCATTATCTATACCACTTTTTCCTGTATACAGAGTCACGGGGGGGCCTGCACCCTAACTCTGGCACAAGGCGGGGTACACCCTGCTAGTGCTAGTCCATTGCAGGGACACACTATGGGCATTTTGGAAATCCCAGTTAGCCTATTCTGCATGTCTTTGGACTGTGGGGGAAAACCGGAGTACCCGGAGGAAACCCACCAAGCACTGGGAGAGCATGCAAACTCCATGCACACAAACCCCGAGGTTGGAATTCAACTCAGACCTGGAGGTACAAGGTGACAGCGCTAACCACTAAGTCACCATCCTGCCTACAAGTCATTTCTTTCTAAATATACTTACTGTGCATCAGGGACAATCCTTTTTTAAAAAAAGCTTTCTGATTATTTAATGCATTTTAACAGTCTACTTTGACATTATAATGAGGACGTGGACCAGGATATTTGATCTCAACTTTGTCAGACCTGATCTTCTCTAGTTAGCCACTTTGGTCTCGCTTAGTGTGAGCCTGCTTGTTCAAACTGACGTTCCTCAACCACACAGATGAAACTGCAGTTACTCTTAATTACCTCACCATCTTACGTACAGCTGAAGCATCTGATGGATAAATTGCCTTAATTTATCAGTCATTCATTGGCTGAATCAGTGAAGCGGCTCCTCCAAAACCCCTAGCGTTATCTGGGACTAATTCGTTTAATGGAGAGCCTGTTTCATCCAGCTACTTTCTTTCTGCATTGCTTTTTCTTAATGCTCCTTGTTTCTCTTCTGGGTTATCAGCTCAGTGTGAGACAACAGGCCTTTTCACACACAGTGAGACCACAGTCATGGGATGGGGTACATTCCTATTTGGCACTTGCTATGGGGAGGGGCAGCAAGATACTGTATGTATGTGAAGAGCATGCTGTATGGTGGGGTACATTATGCCTATATGTGATGTAATCATGTGTCATTTAGATTCATCTGGAACAAGACAAAACTGCAATGTAAATTGTGACAGTGTTACATCTTACATGTTGTCTTTAAGAAAAAAATAAATGCATGTATAAACAGAAAAGAGAGACGAATTGGTTTTCTATGTAAGCTAAGAACACCGTTGGGGTTGGGGGGTTGCCCTCTGGGGTTCCCGCTTGGCCGAGAAAATGCATTAAAATGCCCTCCAGGGTGCCCTTACAGTGAAGAAAACATGAAGTGTGTTCTAATGGGTGGGAAATACTCTGGGGAAGAATTGGTGAAGAAATGCCCTCTAGGGTGCTGCTCTGTGCATGTGTATGAAAATTCGATGATATGCCCTCTAGGGTGCCCTACAGCCTGCCCTACATGCAAGAAAATGAGATGATGTGTCCTCTAGGTGCCCTTATTACGTGCAAGAAAGTACTCTCCAGGGTGTGTACTGTAGAGACATGATTTATTTTATTTTTTTTGCCCCTGCGTCTTAGTCGATAAGGCAAAAGTTACAGTATCTGTTAAGGGTTTTACCATAAATAATGAGCCAAACTGCTCTCTCTCTCTCTTAACATTTTCTCCTTTCCTTTTCTCCTTACATTCTGCTCTGTCTCCTCTCTCTTCTTTTGCATATACTGTATGTGCACACACTGTCTCTCTCCCATCTTTCCCGTCCTCTCTTCTTTCTTTCTGCATCATTTGTAGGTTTTTGTGTCGAGTAAAATGGAGTCGACCTGCTTTGTAACCTGCAGGTTTCCACCTGAATCACTGAGATCAGTCCAGACCTAAGTGACCATGTGAGTGTGTGTAATCATGCACATCACACATATACAAGCGAGAGAGAGAGAGAGCGCAAGTGAGCATGGGTGCATTTAGTTTAAAAATGAAAATGCCGTATTTTTTGACAAAGAACGCAAAATCCTCACAAGGAGAATGCAAGGATCCCACAAATCAAACACTGTGACAAATGTGCTCCTTATGGTCCAATTATGTACAACAAATATAAAATTTGTAATGCTTAAGTTTTTTTGGAGACCTAATTCCTCACATTATTTCATGCTTGTATTTGGGTTTCTCTATACATTTTCTTTATTTGTATTGTGAAGTTGAACCAGAACACTAAGATAAACAAGACAGAACACATTAAACACTTTACTTCTAAATATGGGATCCAAATATGTACACCCACTTTTACAGTTTTTAAAAACTCAAATTATGGCGGCAATGTGTAGTATTATGTCTTCTCTAAAGATGTCAGCAGTCTATGTCGTTGATGCTATCATGTGATCATCAGATGAGAGGCATATATTTTTCATTTTAAAGTGTGTATACATTTTTTGGGCCCCTCTGTATAGGGCTGTCAATATTAAAATGTTATTGGTCCAGAAATTTTAAGTCATTACTAATTTTTAACGCAAATTAATCATATGACCCTAATGACTTCCTATAATTGCAGCGCATTACCTTGCTGTGTGTGATAATTGCCATGACTGAGGAAACATCACCAGGTGGCCTGAACAAGAAGTTATATTATAAAAAGCTTCTAGATACACACACACAAACTGTACAATGTGGGAGCAGTGTCTCACACGGCTGATTTTTGCGTCTAAGGAACCGGGTTCAAGCTCCGCCGTCCGTGCAGTGCCTGTCCTATTTGAGAGATTTTAATTTAACATTTTGATAAATATTAATGTTTGATATATTATAAAACTGCATAAGCTGTTACCTTTCTCATGCATTTCTTTATTCCATCTTTGCATGTTTAGATACAAGTGAATTAGAGTATTTTAAAATTGTGATTAATCATGATTACTAGATTAAAATGTTTAACTGATTAACAGCACATTTATAAAGGTTGTACCGAAAGTTATGCAGAAGACGGCATAACCTTTTTTTAAAAAAAAAAATACTGATATAGGTCGTTCAAATTACACATTAGTAGAGTTCCACTTTCTCTATACCAAGGTACCACAGGTAGTACCCTCATTACGAACAAGGTCCATTTCCGGAGTACGTTCTTAAGTCGAATTTGTTCATAAGTCGGGGAGGAAGTGAGTCTTATACATCTTTGGAACAAATATACAATATAAAGCAAACCAATTCACTTGACTAAATCTGTCCCCTTTCCCATCACTGCCATCATGTGGCCAAAAACCATAACCGCGCCTAAGAAAATTACTCTCACAGTGAAATATAGTCTCTGCGCCTTTAAATGTTGCCTAGCGGAATCCGGGATGCTATTTTATGCCTTCGTGAGTTGGGTTCAGCAATGGTGCAAATGCATCGCTTGTGATAAAGACTATTTAGAGTAGAACCTTTGTATCGAGGAAAAGTAACTCTACTAAAATGTGTAATTTGCTAATGTGAAGAGTTACTCTAGCAATTTGAAAGTTTACATGTAAATAAATAAAATGTTATGCCCACATTGGCATTACTACACAGGAACTTGTAAGTTGGACAAATAATCTAATTCTAATTATAAATCTTGGTGTTATTTACACAAGAAAAATGTGCATTCATTAATACAGTGGAGTTTTCTGTTAAACAATGTTTAACATTTATCAGAATGCTTTTAGAGGTAAAGCTTCAAGCTTTCATCTTCAAGCGTTTTCTTATTCACTTGACCTTTTCAGTCTCAAAAGAACATTCACATAAATTCTTTGAAATTTTGTCTCCTGTTAATGTGCATTATGCATAAAAAAATGCATATTTTTTTAAAATATATTTAATATATCTGTTAGAACATAAACATCACTGAACACTGCTTTTAAATGCAAAAACTTACACTGCGTTAGTTTTTTCCAGGGATTTTTTTAGGCAGAAAATGCGACAAGTGTTTTTATCCTGTTGAACGTTTCATTTTTTTTGCTGAAAGTGTAGTCGAGGAAATTCTCTGTCCATGGGGACTGATGACATCATTTTTGTAGATTAAAAGGGCTTTGTTGAAGCTGATGTGATTGACAGGCTGGCGAAAGGCTGCTTAATCCTTTTGTGACTTCTTTTATTTTTTTTCTCCAAGGAATAAAAAGCTATTACATTTTTCATTATGACTCCTTCAGTCTTTATTGGAGCCAACCGATATGCTGTTGTCGTGTGTTGATGTGTGTGTGCATGATTGTGTGTAGGCAGAGCGAAACTGCATCAGCATGGGACACAGTTGCTGGGGTGATGGACATTTGCTTCATTACTCCAAATGTTTTTTAAAAATGTTTTTGCCTGATGAGTGCCTAATTTCAAGACAAGTATGGCAGAATTAGGGCCTGCCTCTCATGCAATATATGTGCACACAACTGCATAGTAATTAGGGACAGACTGAATAAAGATGGGACAGAAGGAAAGGGGGTGGGGAAACAAACTTTTCTGGTGTGTCTTTGTCACCTTAGTTTTTTTCACTTGAGTCTCTGAGACGCGCAGACACACACACACAGGCACACACACACACACACACACACACACACACACACACACACACACACAAAGGAATTATTCAGTATATACAGTATGTTTAGAAATGGAAACCAGTGATCGGATGCAGTGCAGTATTGTTCGGATGATACTTCTCAGCAAAGGCTTGGATGCCACTTTACTTTGCACAAAATTCAATCATGTGCGCGATCCGCGACTGTGGACTAAGCAAAATTATGCTGGGCGACGCACTCATGCCATGTTTAGCTGATAGCAGCAGCTTAGCATGGCGGTTTCTGGTAGTGTTCCGAGAAGGAGTTCATGAACAGAGAAAATTAGTAAATTTTTTTGTTGGATTTTTGGTCGTGAATCATTTTGTTCGTAGTCACCGATTTGTTTGTAATTACACTACCGCTTAAAAGTTTGGGATCTCACTCAGACTCCATGATCTTTTCTGATATTTCTTTATTTCTACATTGTAAAGCAATGCTGAAGGCGTCCAAAATATGAAATAATCTCCTTTGAACAGTAACTGTAATGTTAAGATGCATCTGCTACTCATGATCATGAATTCATAAATTTGTGTTCAAAGCATACAAAGAGTTTTCTTTATACGAGCAACTGAGCCGAACTGAACGCTGGTTAAGTTGCGCGTACTGTATGTCCGGGAACCGATCAAAACTTGTTTCCTTCAGTGGAAAGCAATGCGAAGTGACTTTACTAACTTTTTTGTTTTTGCATTTTGTGCAAGATTTAGTAAAGACATAGCACCATGGGAGCTTCAGGAAAAGTAGCAAGAAGAAAATGGATTAATTTTTAAAGCAGCCGGTGCCAAGAGGAATCAGGTTAATTGAGGTTTAATGTCTGTTTATTTCATACTGTATATTACTTTATTTACATGTCTTTTCTAAATGTTTTGTTTTTATGTGCACAAATATGTTTATGGTGTTGGAAATTGGTAATACTGGTAATATTTTGTGTGGCTGGAACGGCTTATCTGCAGTTACATTATTTTCTATGGGAAAATGCCTTTCACAATATGAAATTTTGCCTTAAGAACTCGCCTCTGGAACTGATTAAATTCATGTCTGGAGGTACCACTGTATATATTTTTAACTATAACCTATAATTACTGAGACCGACAATTTGTTCACATATCCTTAATACATACGTGCATGCATGTCACATTTATATACAGTACATGAATACTGTTTCTGTACAATGCCTACACAGTATAAACCTTTTCTTTTTACCTTGGAGCCATGTTTTCCTCTGTGAGTACAGATAAAAGTGTGTGTGTAGGCCAGCAGATATCCATATTGAACAGGTGCTTGTGGGACCAAGCCCAGTGTGAAAAAAGCTAAAAGTAGGGCATGATGGAGCACAAATCGGGTGGTGCCCGATGCTCCCAGCATGTCCTTACTAATATGGAACTCTCAATCTGTGCATGTCTTCATTTGTCCTTTTCACCTGTGTGTGCGTGTGTGTGAGGCATGTTAAAAATTCCTTTTTATGATTTATTTTTTAAAAATAGGAGTGATAGGTCTGATAGGCCTTACAAATTTGTTTCCTGCCTCATGTGAACATACTTTACTACCCCAAATAAATCCTTCTGTGTCTATACACAAACACACACACACACCCTACATAGACCATGATTATGATGTTTATTGTTTTAGCTATTTTTGTTCTGGTTACGTCGCTAATTAAAGGAAGCATAATACTAACTCTAGCCATAAAATCAGCAATGTCGTTCTAATTAAATTTGTTTCACTTGCAATCAGGAATTAATGATCTTGCTCACAGATCCCAAAAGCTGCAATTCTGCACTCGCACTGCTCAGATTTGAACTCGTGACTTTCTCATGTGTATCCCCTGAGCCATTCTTTCCTGCTAAAGGTACCAACAGGTTTCGAACCCTGATCTCCTGATTACACTACACCACTGGAAATATTACTTTAATAGCAGTTATAAAAATAATAACTACTTGTATGAAATGGTGACATGGCGACACCTCCAAGCCCCGATGTCACCGGTCTTGAATCATGTAACTTTTAGTGTAAAACAACCTGCGAAAGCAAATTAACTGGAAAAAAGTTTAGACCAGACATTTTTGGGTTTTAAAACCTAAAATTGCTATTCTTGTGGAGGCTGTTCTGTCACGATCTGTTAAATAAGGTGTTGCATGGATTCGTAAGAGTATTGCATGGATATTTATGGAGGTGTTACTACTAGTGTAGCTGTCACACTGATGGAAAAAGACTTAAAAATGTGATTAAGAAAAAGGACTAGAATTATGCTCTATGAGGTTAATGGTTCAATGAAAGTCGTTTCACCTTGTCCATGCACATTCCACCACTATACACCTGTTTAAAGCCATTCCGAAAAGCCGGGCTTCATCTTTGGTGCTGAGCACCTGTTTATGTGCCTTTCTGACCTCAGTGACGGCTCGATCGTACCACAGAACAGACGATGAGGCTTTGGGCTTTATGTGCATCATCAAATGTGGCTGGTTGTCATGGCGACAAAGCGCCAGGCCCTTATAATGCTTGATGAATTTACTGGAAAAAAAAAGAAGTCAGGTTAATGTGAAATCTATAGAATATATCCACCTATCACAAAGGGTCGATAGAATTAAAGCTCCCTGTGTATACGTCCGAGTAAGAAAGCATTGCCTGCACCCATCTCCATGACTTGTAAACAACCTCCGGGCGAGTTGTACTTTGTTTCGTGCCATTGGGTGCATTAATGAGCCATCTCGTGGCCTCTGAACAGCTGTTTTTCATGCGGAAATGGTTTTCCAGCCATGCGCATCCGTCTCTGCTTCCCCTCAACCCCTCTCAACCTTCCCCTGTCCTTCTCCTCATGTCCTCCATTACATTATCGACCGATCTTCATACTAGTATCCTCATCCCACCTCTTACTTCTAAAGATCCCCCACTCCTTAAGAAAAAAAATGCACAATGCACTATTTCTGTAGCCTACATGGAGGGTGTGTTGCTCCTAGCAACAAACAGGCTTGAGAAGCAGGTGACATTGTTTTATCTTTCCTTGAGGACAAGTAAATATCTTTAATTAACCTGGAAGCCGGTGCACATTTTAAGGTCGGCAGAGTGTGTACTTAATTTGTTCGCTGAACATGCTTGACATGAATCAAAATGAATCTAAATAGCTCATATTTTATTGTTGACACTGTTATGTCAGATCGACCTTGCTGCTTCTTTAAACACACACACACACACACACACACACAGGAACCGCGAGATGTTTTAATGTCAGTGATTATTGTCCCATCCTAGGCGTATAAAACCATCAGTGTGTCCCTGAGAAACACTGAAAACACCTCTTCAACCTCAGAGTTATAGTAGTAGTGTCCAAAGGTTGTCGTTTGTGTATTAAAAAAAAACCAGTCCCAGGCAAAACATTAATATATTAAACTGCTATATTAATGTCAAGATACAAGGCGCATAGAAGGAAGGAGTGTTGTAGCTTTTAGCCTGATACCGTGCAGAGAAATTGCTGCTTCTTGCAATATATTTTCCTGAATGTCTTACATGCCATCTGTTTGAGGGATTAGCTAAAATGCCATCTTGAATGCCTGCCTATTCGCTTTACTCCCTTACGTTCCATATTTCCAAGCTTGAATGCCAATTCTCATGAAGTTTTCCCCAAGCTTTTTCGTGCTTCACTGATTGTACAGAATGATGATGAGAGCGGTAATGAGATGCGCTCGTTTTTTTTGGAACGCCAGTGAAAACCTTCAGAAATGATGAAGCCGAGGTCAATCACATTAAGATTTGAATCAGTCCTCCAAATTAGCTGCAAGTCAATTGATTGTACAGGCCTTACAGGAGTTTTCTTTAATTGCTGACGAGAAAAAAAAAATAGAAGAACCCAATTACCTACTTGATGCCAAAGGAAATCACTTGTTCGTAGACGAGACCATATGCTTTTCACGCCTGGCATAATTGTCAGGTTAAAAGGTCTCTGTAAGCATTTCATGGGAGACTTACTTTGACGGAGCAGATGCGACTGTGTTGTTGATGCCCTTGACGTCTCTCATTTAAACATTTCCGTGTGTTTTATTTTCATTTGAGTTGTGCTCCGTCTTTCACCTGTGCTGATTGGATAAACCTTCAGCTGTTCAGGCCATAACAATTTAATTGACATGCATGACCACAAATGTTTTAATATCTCTTTAATCAGTGGAGATTCTAATTAAAGGACATCCCAAGTGCCTGACTATGTTAATTTTGCGCACTAAGTATTTTTGAACAATGCTATCTTAGTTGGTAGTCTCATCCAGACTAACACCTTAATTACATAAACCATTTAGGATGCTTTAATTCAATGAGAAAGCGTTGATTAAACTCTCGATGCTATAATCAATTTCGTCTTGGCTCATTTTACAGAGTTCCCTAATTTGCTAGCAGGGACCGTCGCCCAGTATGTGGGATGCATTTTTCATTTAACACAGTCTTATAACGTAGAGGACAGACTAAAGTGTCCTGATCCGGGTCAGCATCCCAGCTGTTGGTGAAGTGTACAAAATCTGTAACCATGACGATGGCTGATGCTTGACAAGGTCCTTCTTTTTTTTTTCTCTCTCTTAATCTTTGACATCATTTATCCACCGGTGATTTAGCGTTAAAGATGAGCTTACATAAGCGGCAGAGTAAAGGAAACTACAATTTATTTCCTTCCTGTCACACACTGTCAGTTTTTAGAAGCTGCTGTTCAGCATGTAATACAGGAGAAATAGTCATTTTGCTGTGCAATGACTTGTGTTGAAGGGCCATGTGTGTGTGAGATTCCGTATTAATCAGTGCTTTGCAAGCAAACTGGGTACTGCGTGAACTGTTTGTTTGCAATTAATACACAGGTCACAGTGACAAAACGGTCTGATGAATATCTGAAGCATCAGGAAGTTGCTGTGCCTATTTGTGCGTGAAGGTGAGTAGGTATGGATATGAATTTAAGTAGATGTGCTTTCGTGTGTGTGTGTGTGCTGGTTCACCTGTGGGTCTGACTATGTGCATCGTTTGGAAGTGGCGGTTGTGGCAAGTATGGTGTCCTGGCCAATCTCCTCTTCAATGCCCAGAAAAACCCAAATACACACACACACACACACACACACACACACACACACACACACACACACACTGCCTGGCCAAAATGTCTCCACCTGGATTTAACTAATTACCAAATAGATACACACAGATCCTTTCATTAGATAATTACTGCAGTGATTAATATTGTACAACTGGAATCAATTTATTTAACCCTAACTGATGCACTAAGTAGCTTCTCATTTCTTAAACAGCCCTATCAGAAGACATATCCTGTGGTCGTGGCAAAAAAAAGTCAAATTATTGTCCTGCATCAAGCAAAGAAAACAACTAAGGACATCGCTGAAACTACTAAAATTGGGTTAAGAACTGTCTAATGCATTATTAAAACCTGAAAGTATAGTGTTGAGCATGAAGAATAGATTGTGGATCATTGGAAGAACATTGGTCATGTGGTCTGATGAGTCCAGAATTTACCCTGTTCTAGAGTGATGGGTGCATCAGGGTAAGAAGAGAAGTGGATGAAATGATGCACCTAGACATCATGCTTAGTGTCTACCATTAAAGCCTGTGGGAGGAGCCTGTGTTTTGATCTGGGGTTGCTTTTGTTGGTAAGGTCTAGGCTTAGCAATGTTCTGTGGCAATAAAATTAACTCAGCTGATGAAATGAATATAACGAATAATCAAGTTTTAACATCAATGCATTGTTTTTTTTTACCTGCCAATAACATATCTTGGACACCATTACACCACCACCACCAACCTGAACTGTTAATACAATGCAGGATGGATCCATGCTTCCAAAAACTTAATTTTCTTCACTCTCACTCATCTTCTATACCGCTTTATTCTGTATTCAGGGTCGTGAGGACCTGGAGCCTATCCTAGGAGACTTAGGGCACGAGGCAGGGTATACCCTGGACAGGTTGCCAACCCATTGCAGGGCACGCATACATTCACACACTCACATGCTCATTCACACACTATGGTAAATTTGGGAATGCCAACTAGCCTAATTTGCATATTTGTGAACCGTAGGAGGAAACCAGAGTACACATAGGAAACCCATTAAGCACAGGGAGAACAAGCAAACTCCATGCACACAGAGACTGGAATCGAGCCTGGCCGGGAATCAAACCTGGACCCTGGAGGTGCAAGGCGACAGTGCTAACCACTACAACACCGTGCCGTCCTGAACCTCTTCAGGCAATGGTTTTTTAATCTCCCATATGACTCCTTTTGAATTGTAGGCTCGTAATAATGCCACTTGGTGTGGTCTCCTCTGCTGTAGTCCATCTGCTTCAAGGTCGACATATTGTGTATTCAGAGATGCTCTTCAGCATACCTCGGTTGTAAGAAGCTAATACTGTATGTGAGTTACTGTACTTTCTATCAGCTCATATACAATACCTGTCTGGCCATTCTCCTCTGACCTTTGGCATCACTAGAGCATTTTCACACAGAGAACTGTCACTCACTGTATAAAAAATCCCAGTAGATCAGCAGTTTTGGAAATACTCAGACCAGCCCGGGTTTACCAACAATCATGCCACTTTTTAATGTCACTTAAAATCATATATATTCTATGTATGTACAGTGGTGGCCAAAAGTCTTTGTGACCCGTGCCATGAACTATAGTTCATCATGCGCACAAAACAGGTGATGTCACTACCAGGCTGAGGAGTCATGCTAATTAGGATAAGCTGGTTTAACTGTTTGTATGCATATAACAGTATGGGGTGAAAGGTCATATCTCCCTTCTCAGTCAAAGGCCAGCAGCCTGCAGTGCTTTGGGAGGGACAGCAGATGGGCTTTATTTACAAACCCAATGGTCTTTTAGCCTTGCGTTTCTAGCTGCTGTGCTCTTGTAGCATCTTCCTGATGGTAGCCGCATGAACACAATGTCCTTAATAAGGTTATAAGCCATCCTGAGAACTCTGATGTTAAATGTTTCCTCCAGTGCAGGTGGTCCTGTTCCAGTGATATTATGTGCCGATTTTACCACCTGCTGTAACGCCTTGTGGTCCCATTTTGTGCTGCTTCAGACCATGACTGTGATGGAGCGGGTAAGAATGCTCTCAATTGTGCATCTGTATAAATTGCTCAGGATAATGCTTGGCATGCCACACTTTCTCAGTCTTTTCAGGAACCACAGAGACTGTAGACCTTACTCTGCCAGGTCTGTGAGGTTATGGATCCAAGTGAGAACCTCAGAGTTATTAATGCTGAGAAATGTAAATGCTACACTGAAGTGAAAAGAGCTTTCTGAAGCTGGCCTGGCTAAAATGGCTAAAATTATGGAATTCAATGTCAGTACATGCTGTTCAGGAAGCAATCAAGCAGGCATGGTTTGAGCAAGTGACACCAGAGTACTGCAGACGTCTTTTTGACTCAGATGGATGCAGCAGGTTTGAACGAATAAAGAAGTCCATACTTAATATTGAGTACTGTAAAACAATTTCATTGCATAAAAAAACGAATTATTCTCATTATCTTGTCCTCTCCAGGTCTTGGTAGTTAAAGCCACAGCTGCAAGGCTGCAGTCAGTGTGTGAAATAGCCACTATTATTATCGGCATGACATCACTTCACCAAAATAAGCAACAAGTCGAAGTAGGAGACAGACGCTCCTTGCAGCCCACTTTCTGCCTGTAATTAGCCTGTTCCACTAACAGAGACCTGACACCAAGGGAGAAAAAAAACACAGCTTGGTTTTTCTCTCGAAATTACACAGCATTTGGATCACCAGTTAAGACAAGTCTTTTGAAAGAATTAGACCAATATCAAACCAGCACCACATGCTGCTATGGAGAGGGTGCAGAAAACAGATGGGTACACACTGAACTCATGCTGAGACTTTCAAAGGGAAGGCAGAAGTCTTCCATGGAGCTTGGGTGGTTGTACTTTGTGTCTAATGGGTGAAGTATAGCAGCTCTGGATTTTGGGCTCAGAACTGAAAGGCTGGCACCCATTAAGAGCCGGAAATAGCCAAAGAAGTTTTTAAAACACTTTTAGATCACTTTCAGGAATATGAAATGTTTTTTCTGATGATATACACTATAATGACAAACATATTTAGCCAAACCTGCAATGACATTGTACCTAAATACATGTACTTCAATTGGTCCCCTTTTGCAGCTATAAGCTGTTCCACTCTTCTTGGAAGGCTGTCCACAAGATTTGGAAGTGTTTCTGTGGGAACGTTCATTCTGTAGAGCATTTATGAGGTCAGACACTGATGTCGGAACAAGAAGGCCTGGCTCACAATCTCCGTTCCAGCTCATCCCAAAAGTGTTCGATGAGGCTGAGGTCAGGGCTCTGTGTTAGGGCCAGTCAAGTTCTTCCACACCGAACTCATCACACCATGTCTTTATAGTTCTTGCTTTGTGCACTGGGGAACAGTCATGTTGGAATAAAAAAGAGCCTTCCCCAAACTGCTGCCACAAGGTTGGAAGCATAGCATTGTCCAAGATGTCCTGGTATGCTGAAGCATTAAAATTGCCCTTAACTGGGGATAAGGGGCCTGATTTCAATAATTTACAGGTTTGGCCAAATACTTAGGTAGCAGGGTGGTTAGCAATGCAGCCTTGCATGTCGAGTGTCCGGGTTTGATTCCCGCCTCATAGTCTGTAATGTACTCCTCGTAGTGGAGTTTGCATTTTCTCTACGTGCTTGGTGAGTTAGGTGGCTTCATGGGTATCATGCTTTCCCCTCTACAATCCTTGGTTAACAGCAAGCAAGAACACACCCAAGCAAGCAAATAACAACAAATCCTTGTTATTTGATGTATATGATGTAAGCTTTCTGTAGTTAGAGCATTAATAATTCCTGGACTCTACTGTTGTGCATGTTGCAATTTCTCCTCAATGTTTTTCTTTATCATCACTGGATAACTAAGAAGTGTACAGTATTAGTGTCTTTAAACAGAAATAAGTTTGGCAAAATAATCATAACAAATAGGTTTTCCACCATGGGAAAGTCTTAAGGACAGAGGACTTTATACATTCTGGTGTAACATGTCAGGCTGCATTCTGTCTTAACTTCAAAAAAGATAGAAAGAAAAGGCAGTACTACATCAGCTTTAGTCTTTACAGCTTTTAAATTTTGATGCCTTATACTACATTTCCCTGTAGAGGTAGACCTCCAGATCTTTGCTGATGTAATGGAGACACTGGGTCATTATAAATGAAGAGGAGAACTCATTTCAGCCTAATATGCCAGTCCATCTGTGGCTGATCTGTGTGCTGGAGGAAACGACATCATGCTTCATTACATCTGCAGGTTCCTCTCTCTCTCTCCCTTTCTCTTTCTCTCTCTCTCTCTCTCTCTCTGTCTTCCTCTCTCTCTTATTCTATGAAACAACCCACCACTCCCCACTATTGCCCTGCTCTTGTCTGTGTGTAGAAAGCAGAAAGAAACTTTTATTAGTACTTCTTTGAGGCAGTCACTCCATTTTGAGTTCTAGAATCATTTATATTTTTATGCATATGAACCACTGTATCATAACTGTTAGGTTAATATTAATGGGCTCATTGAAATATGGCATTGATTATGTAACAGCTCATTGAGACTTGTGTGAAGCATGCTCCACATACTCCAAGCATAATAATAAACCGATAAGAAAAGGT
>JAOTRS010000015.1:11950016-11963079 GCA_028565755.1 Dinotopterus cunningtoni | reverse complement strand
CCAACAGGGTGAACACAAAACAACCCCTCCCGCAAAGCATGATGGTAGCTAATCAAAACCCCGCCCACGCCACAATAGGAATAGTCCTTAGAATAAACGTGAATTGAAGCTAAAAACAAGGACATTAAAAGAATAAACTTTGCTGAAGTCCATGAAGTTTGTTAATCACAATTAAGAGTATAAAACAGTATGGAAGATTTTTTTTTACATCAGCCACCATTCAAAAAACTGAATAATCCATCATGCATTTCAATGAAGAAATAAAAAATGATAATATCATTTTACCCCTGCTTTAGTCTCTATTTCTAGTACCCAAATGTCCATTATCCCTTACTTAAATAACATTAGCAATGTTAATACAAACCAAGTATCCAATACATAGTAGGAACAATAAGCAGGATAATATGGAAAACCCTATGATTTGATCTGGCAAAACAATATGACACTCAAGTCATTGGGCGGACATTCTAATAAGTTAACAAAATTTAAAGCTGCAATGAGGAAATGCTAGTCAGAGGTGGGTATATGCTAGTCAGAGTTGGCTAAACACAAGTCAAAGGTGAGTAAATGCCTGTTAGGGGTGGCTAAACGGTAGTCAGGGGTGGATAACGCTAGTTAGAGTTGGCTAAAAACTAGTCAGAGATAGCTAGCAAGAGGTGAGTAAATGTTAGTCATAGGTGAGTAAATGCTAGCTAAAGGTGGGTAAACACTAGTCAAAGGTGAGTAAATGCTAGTCAGAGTTGGCTAAACGCAAGTCAGAGGTAGGCAAATGCTAGCCAGAGGTGAGTAAATGCTAGTAATAGGTGATTAAGCGCTAGTCAGAGGTGGCTAAAGGCTAGTCAAGGGTGGGTAAACGCTAGTCAAAGGTGGGTAAACACTAGCGTTGACTGAACACTAGTCAGACTTGGCTAAATGCTAGCCAGAAGTGGGTAAACCCTAGTCAGAGATGGGTAAATGCTAGCTAGAGGTGGGTAAACAGTAGTCAGAGTTGGCTAAATGAGAGTCAGAGGTAGGTAAATGCTAGCCAGAGGTGAGTAAACGCTAGTTAAGAGTGAGTAAACACAAGAGGTGAGCATATGTTATTTAAAAAAGTAGGAGATGCGTAAAAATCATTTACATGCATTTAACGCCCACTACAGTCCTGCTGAAGACTAAAGACTAAAAAAATGATGAAACAAGTAGGCCACTCGCCTTCTGAAAAAAAAAACAGCATAGACCAGCAGAGCTGGTGACCAGCTTGACCAGCAGTTATACCAGCATACTGTATGTTGTGTTTTGGTGCTGGTATGCTGGTGACCAGCATACATTTTGCTGGTATGCTGATGCTGGTCCCCAGCGTACCAGCACCAAAACACAACATATGCTGGTATCATTGCTGGTCAAGCTGGTGACCAGCTATTCTGGTCTATCCTGTTTTTCTGACACCAGCATTAGCATGAGCAGGGTGACCAGCACCAGCATCACAGCGTTATGCGAACAGGAACAGTGCACTATGAAGAAAGGGTGTTAGGTTTGTAAAAGCCCACTTTTACACCCTATACACAGTCATACATCTTTGTGCCTCTCTCGAAAAGCAGTTCTTGTTTATCTTAAGACACAAGTGAACATTGCATACTTGGGGATTTCCATGGTGTTTTTTGCTGCTTACCATAAACTGATTTTCAATGAACACAGACCCTGTGACCAGCAGTGGTAACATTCCTTGCATCTGAGGTCAGTCCATGTGCTGGTTGTGCGCAGTCACAAGTGAACGCTTATTGTGTGGCCAACCGCTTAAATACAATAGATTCATCCTGAATCCAGACCCCTGTCATGGTCCAGATTCCCATGCGAGCAGGAATCGCAGAGTCTGTGTTTTCCATGACATAGTGATGGTCCGTCTGTATCTTGCCTGCTTGTTTTCATTTGGTCTCTATAAAACAGGTGCCTGATCATTTTCACGGTCACAACTGTTTATAAAAAAGGAAAAAAACATAAGCATGACAATAAAATTACTGTATATTATCATCAATAACCATTGACCATGGATAAAGACAACACAAGCTTTTGCAATGTTATACAACAATTTATACTTTTTGCATTACTATTTACATTTACACCTTAACATCACAAACATCTGTTAGCTACATATGGCAGTATTTTAGGCACTGGGAGCTAAAGTGTTTGTGCTGAATAACATTATAGATAGCAGTGTCATAAGCTAACCAAAAACTAACCCAAATAGCTACCATAACATAAAGCTATCCAAAACAGGGTAAAATATATTATAAACATTTACACCATAGCTGATACTGACAACCACCTGTAATCTACATAATGTAAGGCATTAGCTTAGCCATCGTGAGCTAACCTGTTTGTGCTAAACTACATGAGGCAGTATGTTAGCATGATTTAGCAGCATTGTCTACATGCTAACCAAACCATGTAGGTGACATTAAATGACAAGGTTTCACATAAACTGGTAAAAGACTGTGAGAAAATTTAGAAAAATAAAATAATATTAATTTTATACTATCAGAATAAGTATTATACTGTATAAGACTTAATAACTTACCCATGGTAACAGCCTGCTGGATTCTCCCTCTGTTGGAGTCTCAGTGTTGTTCTGAGGTAAATCTAAGCTTCACCACCTCAGGAGCATTCACGCTACCACCAGCAGACTCTGCAACAGGTTCTTTCTCAAGTCTAATTAATTGTAGTAAGTCACTTGTGTTAGTCAAACAAAGTCACACATTTTGTTCCAATGTTAAAAAAAATCTATACTGTATTGTATTGTATTGGAGAATATAATAATAATAATAATAATAATAATAATAATAATAATTGTCTAATTTAAGTTGCAAATAAACAAGCACTGTATATTTTATTATGTACAGTACATTTACATCATGCTTCATTTTGACCAAAATGGCTAGGAAAAAAGTGTCTGATTAAAAAATAAATTATTAATTATTTTCTGATATTTGAAAATAATTTAAAACACAAACAATGTATTTGAAAACCAGTTAGCATGCCGGTTATCATCTTGGACAGCATTGGCAAGTTTAACACATATCACCCAAATAAAAACACAGAACATGTTGTGTTGTATTTATTTGCAGTTTGGAAACATTATAAATATACAAAAGAAAATCTTTAATGTAAAGCACTAAGAAAGAGTGGGTCAGACAGCCACCATGAAACTGAAAAACAAAGTCTAACCCTAAACAAAGCCTAAACACCTGAACTATGATCACATAGGGCTTTAACCCAGGCTTTAAATATACACTTACAAATAACTCCTCCAGTCTTTTACCAGCCTTGCAATGCAGAACTGTACAATAATTAAAACAATCCTTTAGTATTTGAGCTTGCAAACTGCTGTTTTTTCCTCTTACACACTGCCTTGACCTGCAGGTTTTTGTTAGGCTGTCCCTGAATCACTCCCATGCTCAAACACTTACATATTTCTCAACAAAAACACAAACAAGTTCCATAGGAAAAAAGTTTCAATAGTATGTTTTATTCAATTGCAATTCTCTAATAAAAGGCCTGAACTTTATTTCCAAAAAGCAGTGATTTTATTGGCTTAATGCAATGTTAATACATAGCTATTCGGACTTTTGTAAGTTTTGTAATTACAACATTTGAAGGTATTTGGCACTGTGTGTGTTTATGTAGATCTGTGTCTGAAAACAATACAAAGGTTGTCTCCCAAAATACAGCCATCTGTTCGTAAAGCTCTCAGGCCACATGGAGTGGCAGGAAATTTCAGAACCATCTCAGCTGGAACTAGGTCTATGTGATCGCATCATGCTCTGGCCTGTGTCCAGTTCAGGAAAACTTGAACCACACCCTACTGCCATTATTAAATCTATTTTCGCAGCACCTTAGCTGAAGTAATTTTCTGCATCATTTACTGGCATGCTTAAAGATGTAAATAATGAAGGTTAAGATGTGATGTGAAAAAATAAGTTGTTTTACTACCTGTTTTTTAAGAAAAAGTGTCAGTCACGTTTAAGGTTTATTTCAAGAATTTTTTTTGACAAATACACAAAGATCTTGAAAATCTTTTGTTTCTGCTCAGGATGAAAGATGTGAAAGTACAGTCATACATTGAAACCATTAATGTTAAAACCATCTAGGTTTTGCATTCCCCTTGTGCCACCAGGGTGGCTTTTGCCCCTCTGGGCTTGGCTTGGGCCTCTATGGGCGTGCTTTAATGTCTGCCACCAGGACAGATTGGGATTTTGGATGTTTGGAGACTGGATTGCTGGCCTTTGGCTCTTTGCCTCCTGGGCCCCATTCTTTGCCTCCAGTTGGCTGTGGTGCAATGGGTGTTTTGGTGCCTTTCTATCATGGCCAGCATTTATGTTTTTCAGTAATTGTTGCTGCATTGGTTTTTCTGTCGGTGGCACAGTGGTATAGTGGTTAGCACTGTCGCCTTGCACCTCCAGGGTCAAGGGTTCGATTCCTGCTTCGAATCTGTGTGCATGGTGTTTCATTGCATTGGAGGGTTTCCTCTGGGTACTCCAGTTTCCTCCAACAGTCCAAAGACTCACAGATTAGGATAATTGGCATTCCCAAATTGTCCTTAGTGTGACTGTGCCCAGTGATGAATTGGCACCCGCCTTTGTGCCCTAAGTCTCCTGGGATAGACTCCAGGCCCCTCGGAACCCTGTATACAGGAAAAAGCGGTATAGACAATAACAAAAAAAAAAAGCAAGTTATAGTTGTTGATTGTTTATTTTTTTATATAATATTATAGTATGCAACAGAACAATGAGAATAAGTGGACCAATGTGATGAAGGTATTAGAAGATTCTTTTATTTTAGATACTTTATTCTGTTTCTGCCCCACATGAAAGCTGTGGAGTTATAGCCAGAGTAAAATACAGCCTGGTAAAAATGTGAATCAGCAAAAGATAAAGAGCTAAAGAGTAAAGAGCTTGGGTAGATAATTATAAACGCCCCATAAAGAAGAGTAGGGTGGGGCCACTGAAGAAAGGAAGAGTGGGTAAAACAGACTAGTGAATAAGAGAAAAGGACAGTCAGCAAAAAGGTAGAATCAGTGAAAATAGTTGGAGTGGTCCCACAGAGAAGCTGAATCAAAGTAAAGAAGGATAAAGAGAGGCTGTGGGAAAGGCTAGATGGTCCAGCAGAGTATTTAGAAAGAGTAATAAGAGGTAGGTTCACCTGTGAAGAATGCACGGTATATACTGTAGGACTAGCAAAGACAGGTCAAAATGGCTAATTCTGTAAGGTAATGTACATAGGGCAAATCAATAGGGTAGACTCGAATTGTAGATAAGATGAAAAAAAATGAAAAAGAATATACAGCCCATTATTGTATCTTTTATGCCCTTTAATGTATAAAAAAGTCAGACACAATTAGACTACAGAGAAGAAGGAGGCAGCAAAAAAGAATATAGACAGCCAGAAATGAAGGTTAAATACAAACAACCTCTAATCTGAAAGGGATTGTAGTGTGGCCCAGTAAACAAGGGTGAATTGCCCATGTGAATAGGATAGAGAGGATGATTGTGAAAGGAAACACATATCACTACTAAAAATACCGAATGTTGATACCGATCCTTAAAAAGCTTGAAAGATATGAAAAGAAGAGACTTATAAAGGGTCATTGTGCATGACTTCCCTGGTAGAGTGCTTTTTCCGTGCGTATGTCTGAGTTTCTTTTCCCTTCTGTAAGAGGAGCTCAGTGAGAGATCAGTGACTTATCTCTGAAAGCTGGGCTATGTCTGTGAGAAGGGTCTGGCTCTATTGATCTCAGGCTTTTTTCTAGCTGTCTGTCTTTCCCATTCACATGTGCCACACGTCTGCTTACTCTGCCTCAGCACTCCCTTTTTTGTGAGGCACACATATACACAGTGGTGGCATTTAACCCCCTTTACACATGGGATGAAGAAAATCTCAAATGTTTGCTTCCTTAAAAATGCATATACACCTATCAGTCATAAGATTACAACACAAAACATTATGAAAGTTCAATATTGTGGAGGTTCCCATTGTGCCACCAGGGCATCTCTGGCTTCTTTGGGTCATGACCCCACAGGACCTCTTGAGCTGTGTTGTCTGGAAAGGGATGTTTTCAGTTGATATTTTGGGTGCTGTGAGCTGTAGGATGGGGTCTCTGTGGACCCGATTTGTTTGTCCAGTGCGTTCCATGGCGGCTCAGGTGGATTGAGATCTGGGGGATTTGGAGGCCAGATCATCACCCTTAAACTCTTTGCCGCTTAAGCCCCATATGCAGTAGTCTGAGATGAACTGGATGTTCTGGTACCTTTCTATTGTGGCCAGAATTGATGTTATTCAGCAATTTGTGTCACTGTGTGATTGCATCAGATGTGCTGGCTATTGGTTTCATCAGGCATCGGTGAGGCTTGGGCACCCATAATCCTGTCACAAGGTGATAATGGTATGGCTGAACGGTGTATGTGTGTCAATATATTTATTGTCATTTATAAAAATTGAAAAATACCTTGAAATTTTGAGGTGTGAAGAACAATCAAAAGATGCAACAGTATCATGATAATGTAAATAAATGTAAATTTACAATGTAAATGAAATTTAAAGAGTGATTAAAAAGCACGTAACCAGGAATTTTATAGTAATCAGTTCAGTTACAGGTATATAACATTGGGTCAGCATTTAGAAGGCCTCATTTGGAGCAGGGCTTGTAGTCTCTGCAGAATTTATGGTTCATTAATGTAGCCTGTCTGTGGATGTAGGGAAGGCCAGGCCAAATAATTCTCTGCACAGCTGCAAGTGCTCAGCACAGTTAATGAAGTCCAATGATTTTTCACTCCAAACAATTCAAGTTTCTATCTCAGGCTATCAGTGTGAGCAATGTGTTAATTATTGGCAGTCAGTTATACTGGATGCTATAAAAATATACATCATATAAATATATATACTTATATATTGCAGCGATTTTGGTGGTGGACAGGGGTGAGCATTGGATCTTTGACTGGTCTGTGGTTAGACAGCCCAATATACACCAAACTGCACTGCACTATGTGTTCTGATACTGTTCTATCTTAGCCAGCATTAACCTTGTCAGCAATTTGGGCTATAATATCTGTGGGATCAGAACAGATGAACTAGCCTTTGCTCTCCACATGCATTAGTGCGCCATGGCCAACCATGACGATGTTGCCGGTTCACCAGTTTTCCTTCCTTGGACTTCTTTTAGTAGGTACTAACCACTGCATAACCTGCTATTTTGAAACTGCTCTGACCCAGTATTCTAGCCATAACAATTTGGCCCTTGTCAAAGATGCTCAGATCAGTTGCTTGAACACACAAATTGAGAATCGACTGTTCACTTGCTGCTTAATATATCCCGTGCCATTGTAATGAGATTCACTTCACCTGTCAATGGTTGTAACGTTATATGGCGGATCAGTGTATGTTTGTAATGTGTGTTGGGAGGCAAGAGGAAATTGTATAACCTAAAAGTCTTCTTTATTGGGGAAAATCCAAAAATCATAACCCAAGGTCATAGCAGGGGTCGTACACAGGGAAAATGATGATGGCCATTTCATAATCAGTGCCAAAACAGAATGAATTTGTGTCACGAAAACAAGATTGGGTAAAACGTTGTAACACACCAAAAAATCAACAGGGTACATCTAGAAAAAAATGAAGGACTGACACAGGACAGGTGAACACAATCGGGTAATGAACAACTGACAGGATGTGTCAGATACAGGACTTGTCAAAATGGGAACTGTGATGCTAAGTGGGAAACCATAACAATGTGTCATAGTCTCATTCCTGCTGCTTGTTATTATGGCCCTACAGTATGACAACACCATATTCCTGTTTTGGTGTTTCTTACTGTTCTAATTTTTGTCCCCGTCCCATCATTTGTTCAGTTCCTATGGACTCTGACAATGAGTTTCAGTAGACAAAGACTAGATAATAAATAATGACTAAACATCAACATATGCATCAATCACTGTTTATATATTTATTTATGCATAGGAATAGACAATCCCTTTTAGAATTCTGCTCAGGCTCCTAATCTATCAGCTACAAAAACAGCACCCATCACAACTGAGCTTTAAAGGAACTACAGAGGAAGGGATCATACCGTGGCCAGGATTGAGCTACAGAAAAGTGCAGAACCTTTAGCCTGATAGTAAGAAAATGAGATAAGGAAAAACATCAGGTAGGTAGATATTTATTATTTGATACTATCAAACCACACCGCAATAATCTACAGTCTCCTCTGAGGTGCTGACATCCGATTAGAGAGGTGCAAAAAGCAGAGATGTGAGAATGAGATCTACAATTCAGAATATACTTTTATACCACAGAGAACCAAATGGCTTTGCTGAAATAGTAACAGAAGAGCTCCTGTGTTCCTCATCTGCTAATAAAACTTCTATAAGTCAGACGTCAGCTAAAATGGACCAGATAAGATTGGCTTGTCAATTTCAAATTGAATTTTAATAGCCAATTGCTGTTAATAAATTTGATTGTTGCCACAACAGCACTTTATGTCAGCACTTTCAGTTGATTGATTTGATTGGTCTGAGGTTTAATTCTACAGTATGTGCGTTAGCATTTTATAGTTCTTTAAAATTTTGCCAAATAATGGCCCAATTTATCTGACTTGTACTTGTGTGCAATTTATATATATATATATGAGGTGCATATATATATATACATATCTCTATATATTTGAGGTCCACATTTACTTCTGCAGTGAGTTGGGCAGCTGCGGTTTTACGTTTTTTTGGATACAATCTGGGTTATCACCTGGACATCCCTTTCAGACAGCTTCCTCTTGCGTCCACAGTTACTCCTGTTGGATTTGGTTCATCCTTCTGAGTGGTATGCTGACATTACCCTGGATACCGTGGCTCTTGATACATCACAAAGACTTGCTGTCTTGGTCACAGATGCGCCAGCAAGATGCACACCAACAATTTGTCCTCTTTTGTGAAAATTGTTGTTACAACATTTTTATTATTAATTCGAATCCTGGATACTATATCACCTTTTTTTAAATAAAAAATAAAAATTAAATCTAACACCTGCCAACATAATAACAGCTCACAAACATAATCTAAATTTGCAGCTTTAAATAATCCAGTCTAATGTAATCATCCCAGCAGTTGCTAAAATGGTTTGTCGGAAATGTATTACATACTGTATGTGAGATTATTACATTAAAAGCTGCAGATTTGTATTACATTTGTGGTTTATTACTGTATGCTTGTGGGCTATTATTATGTTGGCAGATGATACACAGAACCAAAAGAAGATCCTTGTGTAGCAGATCCTCTGTTTATATTTACGACATTCTGCAGACGCCCTTATCCAGGAAGACTTACATCCAGATTGACTCATTATACACTGAGCAGTTGAATGGCTTAACAGCGGCAACTTGGGGTTTGAACCTGAACCAATTGAACTTTTAGGTTTCATGGGGTTTGAACCTATAGAACTCTTCAGTTCCATAGCAGAATCTCTGTTGTGCACAATTACTGTATGTGCATTTACCTGAAGGTAACTCCTCGAGGCATGGACATTATTTTATCCGATTTTTTTTTCAGTAAAGTGACAAAAAGACTTCACACCCAAGTACATCTCAGCACCAAGAGTACGGATGAGGACACCTACCACCACCAAGAAGTCTATTTCTTCTCGTTACTTATTTATATGCTTGAAATGCCCTCCAGATATACTTTCAGCAGGAAGGAAGAAATGACCTTGGCCTTGTTTAGATTCAATCTGAAGTGTAATCAGTTCACCTGCTTGGTATAGGGATAATTCCACACGATTCCTACAAATAAATCTTTCACCCACTCGTTCTTGAGAATAAGCAGAGAATAAGAATGAGGATCTCAGACAGACTGACCTGATCAGTGAAAAGCCAAGAAAAGAATCTACCGGTGGAAGGATTAAAAATGAATTAAATAAAACAAAAAAATACCGATTATGAAGACGTAATGTTCACACAGGAATTGGAAAGAAGAAGTATGCATTTATTCTCCAATTTCAGCTGTCCACAGTCCTGGTCAAAAGTGGTGATGTGACGCGACACTGTAAAATAAAATATAACCACTTCAAATGAATGTGTTTAATGCATACCAATGAACTAAGACTCACTGTTCACAATCGTATGTATCTATTCATTAATGATCCTAATCTGCATTGACCTTCATTATCTCAGTCTTACACCACTCATTTTTTGCACTGCTGTCACTTTTTAATTGCTACAAGTTGCACATCTTAATATGCATTACTGTATCCACTGAATGTTCTATCTATATTCTATATTTTTTATATCTTAAGCTGATTATATTTTGCACATTCTCTGTGTTTTGTTCTGTTTATTCTATCACCTTATCTCCTTTTGTACATCGTAATTCTGTCTTTCTTTTTAGGTACATCTAATACATGTACTATGTGTGTGTGTGTGTGTGTGTGTGCGAGTATGTTTCTTTTGGCTGTGTGCTGTATCTATCTATCTATCTATCTATCTATCTATCTATCTATCTATCTGTCTGTCTGTCTGTCTGTCTGTCTGTCTCTCGTTCTGTCTGCCTGCTTAATGACTAGCAAATGATAGTGCTTATCCAACCCTTTGTAAACTGAATCTCCATTATTTTTTTTGCAGAATCCCCCTCATTCTAACAGCCATTACTAGAAAATGTAATGTCATTTGGACAAAGGGTGGAAAATATGATGCATTCACTCGTTCTTTTTTAGGGAGGCTAGCTGTACATGCATCACATTCAGAGGCAGTAGTCATAATAATTTTCTTTCCATTACACCTTGCACCGGCGGCACAGTGGTGTAGTGGTTAGCACTGTCGCCTTGCACCTCTAGGGTCCAGGTATGATTCCCGGTCAAGCTCGATCCCTGTCTTTGTGTGCATGGAGTTTTCATGTTCTCCCTGTGCTTGGTGGGTTTCCTCCGTGTACTCCGGTTTCCTTCCACAGTCCAAAAATATGCAGGTTAGGCTAATTGCCCATAGTGTGTGAATTGGCGTGTGAGTGTGTGTATGTGTGTGTGCCCTGCGATGGATTGGCACCCTGTCCAGGGTGTACCCTGCCTCGTGCCTAAGCCTCCTGGGATAGGCTCCAGGTGACCGCGACCCTGAATACAGGATAAAGCGGTATAGAAGATGAGTGAGTGAGTGAGCGAGTGAGTACACCTAGGATTTTTACTTTTCTACTAAAAATTATTAAATTCTTATCCATTTAAATAATTTTTCCTCATTATTTTAAACACAATTCTTCACAATTACAAAGTAAAACCAGGTGTTTGGTGTGTTTTGTTATTGTATTAAAAATAAAGTCTATTCAGGCCCATCACTTAGTACTTGGTTAAAGTACCTTTGGCAACAATGACAGCCTCAAGTCTGCTTGGAAATTATGTTGCAAGCTTGGCACGCCATTCTTTTGAAAGTTTCTTTTATTTCTCTTTGACAGAATTGTTCAAGCTCAACCAGGTTGAACGTGCGGGGTTGGTGCAGAGTTCTCAGATTTCTCTGTTTTTTGTGCGTGGAATGATGAGGGCAAAAATACATATACTGTACATAATAAAATGTTTAAAACTTAAAATGTTATATATAATATGTAAATTATGACTTTTTATATTTATGTTTCTTGTGATATCCTCCACTTGTCTGAACCACTAGTCTAGCCTTTTTTTGTTGTTGTTGGAAGGAAATAATATTGTTGTCCTGGTTTCTCTTACCTACGCTATTTCTGTCTCTGGCTTACATTCATACAGGTGGCCATCTGCTATCCATACACAAAAAACTACAGTAGACAGTGTTTATTCTAGATGATACATGGGGGAAAAAAACATCAACTCATTATACAGTACTCATGCTTTCAGATCAGTATACATTGTTTGTTTTAGTCTGTGTTACAAAGCTTTATCCATCTAAAATGGAAATTGTCTCAGACATGATGATAGGAACAAAATACTGTGCTTCTATACAGTATGATCTTGCATCTGTATCTGTCTGCCCTGTATCCCCCTTTTCTCTCTGAAAGCTACTGAGCAACAGCCATTTGCTCTGAGAGTGACATTAAGTGACTGGAAAGTGATAATGGATAATCAGTGGAATAGTTGCTTATTTACAGCAGTTGAGCTCCGCTCTGGTGTCGTTGGCATAACACTTGCTTCTAAAGTGGTTACTGGAGAATTTGTCAATTGTGTATACCACAGAGTGGAAGGATATCTGGTGGTGAGAAATCAGAAATTAGATAGCAATACAGTACGATAGAGTAAACCTCTGTGGGTGTCAATTCTCTGACAAGCTCTTTTTGTTTGCATTTTATTGTTTTAAGTTTGGTAAATTAGGCTTTTAAATTAGGCTTTAGCTGAGAACAGTAGAAACGACTGGTTCCCAAAACAACACTCCATTTCCAAGTATAATGAAATTTGTAATATTTCAATTCAATTCCAATTCAAATTGGATCTACAGGTATTTTCATTTTGGATTGTTTCTGCTAGTGTTCTACAGTGTAATTTGTTTGGATGATTTTTTACGATTTTTTAAAAATAAATAACATGACAGATTTGTATTGGATTAAAATCCAAAAGGTGGGCAAGCGCTAAGTGAGTCTAATCCAAATAGGAGGCAGGACACAAGCACATTGTTATGTTCATGAGACACAAAGTTATGGATAATAGAAGGAATTAAAAGAAGTCTTAATCAAGGAGTGTTCGTAATAATCAATGTTAATACTGCTGTGGGTCAATACCAGTAAGTTACATAATGAACATTTATTTATTCATCTTCTATACCATATATTCTGTTTACAAGGTCACAGGGACCTGGAGCCTATCCCAGAAGACTTTGGACACACCTTGAACAGGGTGCCAATCCATTGCAGGACATACAAACAAACACACACTTACTCATCGTCTATACCGCTTTATCCTGTATTCAGGGTTGCGAGGACCTGGAGCCTAGCCCAGGAGACTTAGGGCACACCTTGGACAAGGTGCCAAAACTCCACACACACAGTGGAGATTGGGAATCTAACCCTTGACCCTGGATGTGCAAGGCCACAGTGCTAACCACTAC
>JAOTRS010000015.1:11924312-11947092 GCA_028565755.1 Dinotopterus cunningtoni | reverse complement strand
ACACAAATTACTCAGTCCACAGATATTTCACATTCTAAACTTATTTTTTATAATATAACTAAAACTATTATGTGTTGCATTATACTTATTCACCTATTAATCATAATATATCATACAGTAATTATGTTGTTCTAGGCTAGCAGTAAACATTTAATCTACAGTAGGTTAGCAGTTATTGGTGACATTAATGAACAAAAACATGTGCAACTGAGGGTTGTCTTGACGCAAAACATTAGGTCTGTAAAGGATCTTTATTCTAACTGACAGAAATGCAGTATTGTTTTATGTTCATTCTTTGAGTTTATAGATCCAATGCTTTTTCTCATTCTGATCCATGGCACCTGAGACGTTGATCCACTGTTCACTGAAGCTCTAAAGCTTACAAAGGGGACCCTCCTTTCAGACCAGGCAATGTGATGAATGGGCAACGTGGCATGTTTGCTCTAAAAAGTATTGTCAACTAAGAAAAATGATGTTATTACAGTCAAATAGCAAGTGTGAAACCTGTCACTGTGGCTTAAATAATATCATCAGCGCTCTCAATGGCCACACAGCCCTCGTAATACTCTCTGTTTTAGTTATGTGTGGCAAACAGCACAAGATCAGCCTATTCAATAAGAAAAATTAATGTTAATTTTACACTTAATTTTTTTTGTATTATCACCAGCAATTGAAAAGGTCTTAATTGGAATTATACCTTGTGAATCTAAATAAACTAATGCAGTAATGAAGTAGGGAGAAATCAATGTATTGTGAGTTGTTTTACAAAACAAAACATTGCTCATCACACTAAGAACACCCTTCCTACACTGAAGCATGGTGGTGATCGCATCAGCTTGAAAGTTACTCTTGACTTCTTGGTTCTTTTTCTGACTAATTCCTGCCTTACATTTTCACTTACTTTTGACTTGGCAGTCTCACTACATTTTTCGTTTGAGTGGTCATACTTCCATGAAGACCACTTTTGGCAAAACTCTGAACATTAGGGTCCCACAAGTTTGAGCCAATTCCTTGCATAATGGCACTGCTGAATGGATGAACATCCATTCAATGAATCTATTTGACCAACAATAGATCAGCTCTGATAGATAGATAGATGGATGGATGGATGGATGGATGGATGGATGGATGGATGGATGTGGAGAGGCAGATGATCCAAATAGCTTGACGTCCAAATTGAAGTTTCCACAGTTGGTGATGATTTCGGTGCCATGTGATATGCTGGTGTTGATATACTGTATTTTATCAAGTCTTAATTCAACTGAACTGTCTATCATACAGTACTTCTGTCTCTTGACAGGCTTTATGGAGATGTCAATTTCCTTTTTCAACAAGGCCTCAGCCATGGCACAAGCCGATCTTCTCCATGCCATGCCACACTCATGCAGTAATTTATGATAGAGAGCGCCGACCAAGTGAGAGCATAAATAAGTATACCTTTCAGAGGTTGGACATTTCTGTATTGTAAATCCTTTTTTTGATTGATCTTAGGAAATATTTAAAGATTTTGAGATACTGGATTTTGGGATTTTCATGAGCTGTAAGCCTTAATAATCACCTTGGAATATTCCTTGCTTAAAACCTATCATGTCTGACTTGATGCTACTGCTCTGGTAGAAAAGGTCTCCTATGTCTTCTATTCCTTCATAGATGCTTAAATAAACTAGATGATGGTGGGACTTACTTGATAAATCCTTTAGGCTTTAAGTTTCCATGAGTGCAGAATAATTTAAAGTTTAAATGCAGGTTTAAATGTAAATTCGCCTAGAAAGTGTCATATGACACTAGTGTTAATTTGACAAACAATTTAATGAAATAATTATTATACAATTATTTTTAAATGTGGCATATGTACAGGTTGATTGTATTTGTTTAAATGTTAAAATGTTTTATTATTATTAGATAGAAAAATAGACAGAACTTTGAATCATAGGTAGACAGTTGATTAGATTCGATTCAATTTTAGGGCATTTTAGAATATTAATTACATAGATATCAGTATAGAGTGCCATGAAAACTCTTCCCTCTTTCCAAATTTGTTTTTGACTATTTGTCACAATTACTGTAAATGACTGAGATTATCAAATTGGTTCTCTATCAATGGTTCCATCAATTATGGCAAGTTGTCCAGGTCCTGAAGCTGCAAAGTCAGCCACACACCATCACACTACCAACACCATGTTTGACTGTTGGTATGATGTTCTTTTTATGGAATGAGCCTTTTGCGCCCTGTTTAATCAGCAGTGGCTTTCACCTTGGAACTCTCCTATGTTTGCCATTTTTTCCCAGTCTCTTTCTCATTGTTGAATCATGAACACTGACCTTAACTGAGGGAAGCGAGGCCTGCAGTTTTTTAGATGCTGTTTTGGGTTCCTTTATATTCCTTTGGGTTTTGGGAGTTTATAATTAAGTCATAATTTTGCTCTTGGAGTAATTTTGGTTCACTGCTGATCCAAGTGTTCTTCATCTGTTGATAATGGCTCTCTCTGTGGTTTGCTGAAGTAACAAAGCCTTAGAAATGGCTTGGTAACCCTCTCATGACTGATACTTGTCATTTACTTTGTTTCTCATGTGCTTTTGTATTTCTTTAGATTGTGTTGCTTTTTTAGATCTTTAAGCATGTTCCACCTTGTCAGACAGGTTCAATTTAATTGATTTATTGATTCAACAGGTCTGGTAGTGATCAAGCCTGGGTGTGGCAAGCTAAATTTAACACAAAAATTATAGATAGCATATGTTTGCACACACATTTGGCCCAAAGGACTGAAATAGATTTACTGGTAACCATGGTGACATCACCGGCTGACACATTTTTTGCGACTTCACCAACAGCCTGAGGAGGGTAGACACTAAACAGAACTAAACACAATTTTGGTTAATTATAATAAAAACAGATTGACTATGTGGTCATGGCTAGATGCACCAAGAAAGTTCCATACAACCTCCACAAATTAATCTTCCTCTCCTACGCTTGTATTTTTATTCCCTCCTCTGTGTGGAGCCAAAAATGAGCAATTATAGCACTGACATTTCACTGGTGTGGTGTAAGTATGGACTAAAGTATGAGTGCAGAGCTGGTGGCCATATTTCATTTAAACACACTGAGATAGAAGATCTGAACTTAATGTACTTCATTCATGCTGCTGTGTAGTAGCTCTATTTTCTCTCTCTCTCACAATATCTTACCCTGTGGTTATACCTAACTCATACCGCTTGTATTTGTCTCACGGGGCCATAGAGCAACGCAGTAGTTGTCGCTTGTGGTCATGAAACATCCATCTAGCATTTTTAGTTTCATGAGAAAGGTTTTTCCTATGAGTTATGATTTACCTGCTTCATCCAACATGTATAGTATACTAGCAGCACAATGCGGTTTTACATTTACTAGCTTCTGATAAGACAAGTTAAAATCTACTCACTTCATGTGACATACTAGTTTAAGTTTACTAAAAAAAGATAAGACATAGAAGTTAGGATTTACTTATTCATACTGTATATAACATGCAAGTCAAGATCTACTACACACCAGAGCCACTATAATATGCCATCTTGTTTAAAACAACTTATATGATGGGGAATCAAAAAGTTTTGAGATTCACAGGTCTAGTCTCTTTCGCAGTATGTCCTCTCTCAGACACCTTATAACCTGGCAGTAGAATTCGCTATTGACAGTCTGGCCCCTGGAGACGAATTCTTGATGCATAATGCAAATGTCAAAAAACGCAAATGTCGAAAAACATGATTAGTCTTCACTTGGTCAAGCTGTCAGACCTGCCTGGCCTTTTTCGTTTCGTGGAGATGATGGGCTCTTCCACTGTAAAGACTGTTGCTTCATCCCAGGGTCGTACCCGTACACCCAAGTTATTTCACCGGTAATGATGCTCCTGGGTCAGCAGCCTGGGGACGAACTTGGCAGTAACACGGCGAATGTTTAAATCACACGTAAGGATTGCCTGTACTGGTCCTTATGACACTGACAATGGCAGCAATGTTGTGGATTGTTCTCCGATGAGCATCATGCACAAGTTGCTGAATGTCTTCAACATTTTCTGGGGTACACGTAGCGCACGTGTCACTCAAAACACTTGAATGACTCATTGCAGCATCACCGTAAACTTGCCCAATTATGTCAAGCCTCTCTGTGGCAGATTTGCTTACTCAGAATTTTTGCTTTGTTCTAACTTGCTGTCCATGATGAAAAAGCTGATGTGGTAACGCACATGGTCAGAATAGGACTAGTTGCACAGCTCTCGATGTACACAGGACGATGTCTTTTGGCACACTGACTCATGAAGGTCAGCGCTCCCTGTGACTGTGCATGCAGCCTTGTGCTGCCATCTGTTGGCGTGTTAGAAAATTAGTCTCAAAACTTTTTGGTACCACACCGTATAATGCATAAACAAGAAAACAAGAAAACTGAAACGGAAAACTGTGAAAATTGGTTGTTTTCATTAGGGACCTTTCCTACATTCCTGAAAATGCTGCCAAATTAGTGCAAGCTTAAGATCATCAAAAGTCATAGGGAGATCATCAGGATTGTTATGAGTTCATTACAGTAATCATAACCAGCCAAAACAAAAACATTTATTCATGCTGGAAGTTTTGAAATCTTGTTGGTAAATTGTAATGGTTTCTAGGTGGTGAAGAAACACCACTAAAATGTCAAAATCCAAACCTTTATAATGAAGAACTGGTATGCTTTACTAAATACCAATGATGATGTTGGTCTTTCAGCTGCTCCTGGCAAGGGGTCGCCACAGCAGACCATCCGCTCCGCACACAAGCCTGGTACGGGTTGTATGCCGGATGCCCTTCCTGGGAACATGCCTAAATCTATAGATAAAATGGTCTAATCTATCCTAAACGGATAAATCCAAAATCTGTTCTATTCTATCTTTTCTTTTTACAGCAGAGACAGTCGTATAAGCAATTCACTGCATATCATATTGTGTATGGTTGTGCACGTGACAAAGAAATTTTAATTTGATTTTAATTTGAATTTAATTTGAATTTGGTGCATATGAGAGTTTTCTGTGCACACAAGAACCTTTCTGATGATAGTGAGAAACTACGAGGTTTTTGATGCGCACAAAAGGCGTCCTTGCATGCACCATGAAAACTGATTATTTGTGTGTGTTTTACACATTTAATGTGTTCCAATAGAGATCTGTGTGCACCAGATAATTTGTATTATTTTTATTTTTACCATCCTACACATGTAATAAGCGGTTGTATAATCAGAACAGAATAAGAAGAAATGGTGTCAAAGGTTTTTCTTCCATCCTTTTAAGTCAAGCAGCAACCAGGTCAAGATTCTGTAGCATCATTTACTCAAATTGCTTGTGTCTTGATAAGCTCCATACACAGGGTTATTCTTCTCTTTCAAACTTAATTCTTTCTCCAGGTCTCTCTCTTTGTTCTCCTTCTTATTCTTCTTCTGTTCTCTATTCAACCCTTTACCTCTCTCTACTTTTCCTTTTTCTAGCTATTTCTTTATTAATTTCTTAATTTGATCACTCTGTTCACTTTTCGCTTTCTCTCTGCTTTGTCATATACACATATTTTTCCTGTTTTCTTTATTTGCACTAATTTACTCATACACTCATCTCTCTCTATGTGAATCTTGTTGCCACCTTTAGATACGAGATTCTGCCTCATCCCCCCTACTTCCACAACCCCGCCCCCAGTGACTTCTTCCTCTTCCCTCACTTGAGAAAAGCACTTTATGGCAGGCGTTTCAAAGACGATGATGAGCTGATTATCGAGGTGGAACTTTTCCTCAAGAGCCAAAAAGAAGGGTTCTTCAAAGTCTCCACCAGCTCATCCACTGTTTGGAGAAGTATGTCGCCTTAGGTGGAGGATATGTAGCGAAGGACTAAGCTCATGACCAACATTCGTTTACATTACATTATTTTTTCTTAGCAATAATAACAATTTAATGACCATCCTAATATGTATACATACTGTACAGTATCTTCTTTCTTTCTTCACTTTTTTTCTCTCTCATATCTCTCTATCCATATTCCTATCTCTTTTGTCCATATATACATTACTTTTATTTCTCTTTTATTTTGTCGCAATGTTCTCTTCCCTCTTTTCACCATTTAAATCTCTTCTTCATTCTGTCTTTTCCTCTCTTTCTGTTTTCTCTCTAGATTTTTCTTGACAATTCATCTTTATGTCTTATGGCTCTTTTTCCTTCTCTCTTTCTCTCTGTCTGTACCACTACAGTCATTTGAATAGTGGCCTACTAACTTGTGTTTTTTTTCTTCTTCTTCTCTTTTCTTTCACACACATTCTAGAGCAGCTGTGCTGGCTCTAAATTCAGTCACCTTTAGCAAAATGGCTCGACTCTACTGGGAGTCGGAAATGAAGAAAAATAAATCCTCCCGAGATGAGTTGTGCACAAATCACAGAAACCTTGAGTCAGTCACACATGAGAACGCTCAGTTGATTTCACATCTCCTTTACTATTATGCTGATAGACTCAGTTTTATTACATGTCACTGAGCCTGTAGCTCTTTACCACTGCTGTCATAAACATCGTGCTCACAACTAAATTGTTTGGGATCTTTAGTACTCCAGGTCCCAAGCACTAAAATCCTCTGATTTATAATGTTATTTTTTTCCATATACTTTACTTTGCAAAAGTCTTGAACCACACATCATTTATTCATATTAAATTTAATTATGTAGATTAAATTATATAAATGAGAACTTTTGTTTTCCGTTATAATCTGCAAAGTGCCTAAAGACGATTTTAAAAATTGGTTGTTTTGTACAGCAGCAACCTCATTTTCCCTCTCGTCTGTTTCAACCACTCAGCATTCAGCATCACCCACTCACTCATTCACTTTGTATACTGCATTATCCTGTAGAGGGTCTACAGGCAATTACGGAAATACCAATTAGCCTAATCTGCATGTCTTCTGATTGTGGGAGTAAACTGGAGTAACTGGAAGAAACCAAGCAAGCATGGGGAGAACATGCAAGAACCACACACACAGACCTGAAGGCAGGGCTCAAACCCTCGACCCTAGAGGTGCAAGAGCATAGTGCTAACCACCACACCCATGCCTTAAGTTACCCCGCCACCCCACCACCCCTGTCTCACCAACCCACACTCCCAGTGGATATACACACTATAGCAGTTGAGTCTCAAGAGATTGGAAGCTAAGAACTTGTACAACTTGTACATAATTGTCATATTCAGAGATTTCAGTATAAATACCAAATGCATGTGTCGTGATACTTACACCAATGAGTATGATGCAAAGACAAAAGAGTAAACATGTGATAAACATCTGGTAAGAGCATGGTGCAATCTGATTGGACAACTGGTTTCAATCTCATCGAACCTGGTGGACCAACCATTCTCTTTGCTGGAGAACTATATCTATATAAAAAATATATATAAAAGAATGTCTAACTCGCATATAGACAAAGAATTCTCCACATGTGCTTGTGTTTTCCCTTCTGGCACATCTCACAATGGGCTTGAAATTTAGCCGATAAGCTCAATTACATGTGTAAAAACAACAGAAGTAATTATAGATTATAGCAGTTAAGTCTCAAGAGATTGGAAGCTGATCCCTCATAATAAAGGACTTCTACAGTGATGCCATAGAAACACCATTCATTGGTTCCTTAAAGTCTATTGATTATTCTTTAACCAGTCACATTAGACTAGAGGGGTGAATATATACTAATTAATGTACTGATCAATTTATACTAACAATAATTATATTAAAATGATCTGTATATGTCCTAATAGTCATTATACGTCCTTTAAAAAATGTTAATAAAAATAAAATAAAAAAAGGTATTAAGCCAATGTGGCTGATTTCTTCTTCTAACTGCATCAATATGACATTCTGTCTGTAAGAGCAAGGCTCTTTACATGGCTAGAAAATGAACATTTGTATAAATAGCTCTCTAAGAATTTTCAGACTTATATGAATGCTCTGAACAACAGGCTTAAATACATCACTGCGTAAGCTAAGATAATGATAAGGATGCATGTTATATGGACAAGACTAGATATGGAAGTTATCAGGCATGAAATGATGATGGATTATATTATTTGTTGCCAATTATAGAACGGTCTGTTTTTTTAATGATGTAATTCTTGTAATTTCTACATGTACTGTACCAGTGCCTAGTAGAGCACGGTTGGTATTTTACAGTAAATGGGAACGGCTACTCAGTCACTTGTGATTCTGTGATCTGCAGAATTCATTGAGCACATGACTGACAGGGTGAATTTCCTCCTTAGCATTCATAGAAATAGTCTAAGATTACTTTATTCCTTTTACACCGTGGCAATATGCCAACACTAGCTGTTTTTATTTATTGAAAGACACCATATTAAACATTCGGCTCATACTGTAACTCTCCCAGGTGGAAAACATCCTGACCAATATATCGCATTTTTTATATGTTAGAACAAGCCTTGTCTTGTGTTAGTGATAGATACAAGGTGTTTAAAGCGTGATCCTTGCTGGCTAACATGACATAAAATTTTTGGAAAAAAATTTATATATCTAGCTCAAAACAAATGATCTAATCAATGTTAGTATTGCATATGTACTGTGGATTGATATAAGAAGTCAGAAAATAAAAATGTTAGTTATCAGATGGGCTTACACCATATTTTCACTTCATGTCATTTAGCTATCCTTAATAGCGAAATAAGATACATGGGAAAATTTAACATGTAAAGCTATTCATCTCTCACCTGTCATCATTTATGGCTTTGTTTCTATCCCGTGACACTGCAGCAGCAAACTGAACGCAAATGTGAAGTTATTACATTCCAGCAGAAAAATTAAACCAAACTATGGGTTTCAAATACAACACAGCTATTTCGTTTTGTACAAATGAAACAACTGTAAGGTTAGTGTAATTAAAAATAATAGTAATAATAATTTAGCAGAAAATCTGCTCATCCCAGAATGAAATAAATAAACTTTTTTTTGTTATCATTAATCCCTGGTAGTGCCCCTGTGGTCAGAAAAATGCCCTTTAGGCTGCCTAAGTGGAAAAAATATGGCTGCCCTTTCGATTAAAGAAAAATAAGAAAAAATGCCCTCTGGGGTTCACTTACAGTGGAGCAAACGTGAGGAAGTGTCCTAATGGCTGCCCCTTAAATAAAAAGGAACAGGAATAGAGGAGCCATACAGGGCTGCAATGCATCATGATGATGTGCAAACTAGGGTGCCTTTATAGTGGACGTAATGCAGTGCCCTACTTCAGCTATGTTTAAAAAATCTTATAAAGAGCCCTAATGGGTGTCCTTCCAGTGGAAGAGAATGCGGTGCCCCCCTGGTTGGCTTATTATTATTATTATTATTATTATCTCCTCTGAGACCTGTCTCCATCTAGTGGTCCCGTGTGACGGCTTTACCTCTGTGTAAATATCCGCAAACCCACCGCGCTGCGCTTTTGGCTCAGGTTGCGCATTAACGCGCCGCATCCTCTCCTTGTCACTTCCCCCTTTCCTCACGCGTTTTATATTTCAGTTTGGAAAAAATAACAGGAACGAATTCAAGCACTAGGACTTCCTCTAAACAGGTCTTTTTTTGTTTGTTTGTTTGTTTCTCTCCCCTTTGAGTGGCACTGCGTGTTTAAAATTAACGCGCGCGCGCCGCTCAGTTCCTCAAGCTCTCCATTCTCCCCGCAGGAGAAAGCCGGTGCGTGGAGCACGTGACTCTCCCGCAGCCACAGAGCAGCTCGCGCTCCCGCCGCATGCGTGCATCTCTTCAGCTTCAGTTCGATCATTTGTTGCTGCTCAGCCCTGTCCTGGTTTCTTTTCTTTCTTTTTCTTTTTTCCCCTCCTATTCTTTTTTCGGCGCGTTTGCTTTTTTTTCCCATTACGGATTCTTATCTTCCATATCGCGGTGAGAGTGAAATGCAGTGGTGACAGATGCGGAGTAGCACGTTGCATTATTATTTTTTTCCCTCCACGCTTACACCCTGAGCATACTTTCATCAGAGTGGTCTCCTGCGTATGGATCACTGGCACACTGCGTCTTGGCACCGCGGAGTGCACCACTAACAGACTGTGTGAGTGCCGGACTTGTTGCTGTGGAGCGCGGAAAAATATTTGGGATACTTTTCTGCATTTTTCTTTTTTTTGTGTGTATGTGTGTTCGTTCCTTTTTGTAGTTCTAGGAAGTAAGTCAAGGAGTACCACAGTTCGTGTCAAGTGCATGCGCTTTTTGCACAAGCATTTTTGTGTGGAGGTAAGACTATTTTCAGATATGGTGCAAATGTGCGCCCTGCTTAGAGAAAAGTGAATTCGCTTTACGCACACACACACACACACAACTCTCTTTTCAAACTGACCGATCAAATCTCTCCTTCATATCATTTGCTTATAGATGCGTATATTTTGCGTGTTTATCCACAGATGTCTGTAGTGGATCTCTGAGTAGGAAACAGAGCGTCGAATCAACCCGAGTTGGACTAGCTTGCGCGACAGCTGGCGAGGTCAGCATGGCGGCCGGAGTTGCAGCCTGGTTACCCTTCGCGCGTGCCGCGGCTATAGGATGGATGCCGGTGGCGAGCGCTCCCATGCCCGCTCCACCACGGGACAGGAGGCGCGCGCAGGACGGCCTGATCATCCTAAATGTGAGCGGCACTAAGTTTCAGACCTGGCGGAACACCTTGGAGCGTTACCCGGACACACTGCTGGGCAGCACGGAGCGCGACTTCTTTTACCACGAGGAGACCAATGAGTACTTTTTCGACCGCGACCCGGACATCTTCCGGCACATTTTGAATTTTTACCGCACCGGGAAGCTGCACTACCCGCGCCACGAGTGCATCTCTGCGTACGACGAGGAGTTGGCTTTCTTCGGGATCATCCCCGAGATTATTGGAGACTGCTGCTATGAAGAGTACAAAGACCGACGGAGAGAGAACGCCGAGCGGATCCAAGACGACGAGGACAGCGACAACAACAACGACGTCGCGCAGTTGGACATGACGGTCCGCGAATCCATGTGGCGCGCCTTTGAGAACCCGCACACGAGCACCATGGCCTTGGTGTTCTACTACGTGACGGGTTTCTTCATCGCCGTGTCGGTCATGGCCAACGTGGTGGAAACGGTTCCATGCGGCACGAGCCTGAACCGCGCGAGGGAATTATCCTGCGGTGAGCGTTACGCGCTCGCCTTCTTCTGCCTGGACACGGCCTGCGTCATGATCTTCACCGTCGAGTACCTGTTGCGCCTGATCGCTGCGCCCAGCAGGTACAAGTTTGTCAAGAGCGTCATGAGCATCATTGACGTGGTGGCCATTATGCCTTACTATATCGGCCTGGTCATGACAGACAACGAGGACGTGAGCGGCGCCTTCGTCACCCTCAGGGTCTTTCGCGTGTTTCGGATTTTCAAGTTCTCCCGCCACTCGGCCGGCCTGCGCATTTTGGGCTACACACTGAAGAGTTGCGCCTCCGAGTTGGGATTCCTTCTCTTCTCTCTCACCATGGCCATCATCATCTTCGCCACCGTTATGTTCTACGCAGAGAAAGGCTCCAACGCGAGCAAGTTCACCAGCATCCCAGCGGCCTTCTGGTACACCATCGTCACCATGACCACTCTGGGGTAAGTGGATGCGTTGATAAGCGAGTGTGTACAGGTATGTGTTATATGTGTGTGTGTGTGTGTGTGTGCATTCGAATTAACCTGGATTTGGCGGGTTATACAGTAAGTGACATGAAAGAAGCACGTTGTCTGGAAAAACAGCATGACCTCCAAATGATCCGGACTCTTGGGAAATAAGTTGCAGTAATCAGACTGGTTGGAAGTGATATCAGATCAGCCGCACTACACTATATGAGGGTTCGAAGGGAATCAATAGTATGGTAGGAATCAAAACTCTCTCTCCCTCTCTCTCCCTCTCTCTCTTTCACTCACACTCACACACATGCGCACTTCAGTTGCCTCTTGGGCACAACACAGGCGAACGCACAAACAGCAAACGGAGACGCACACATTTTAGCACATTTTGCGGAAATTTCTATTAATTCTATAACACACAGCTAAAAGGCAGCTGTAACTAGGCGTGGGGCTATTTCACAGTAATAAACGCGCGTGGATGTGTTTTGGTGCTCTGCGCGTCCGTGCGCTCTCCGCGGTGCTGACGCGGTTGCCGCACTACAGTACGTAGTAGTTCAGAGAACGCTTTTACTGCGCGGTGCCCGGAGGCTTTACTAGCAACTCACAAACCGGGAGTCTACCACACGCCCACGCAGGCGCTTGAATCACCCTCCGGGCCAATCATCAAACAGTGCGCGCCGACACACAGGCGGCGCTTTGATCAGCGCGCTTTGCAAGCGCAGTGCGGCTGCTGTCATAACACGAACTGCAAGCAACAGCGCGCCTGGTCCAAGATGACAGACTACACATCGTGGGTCAGCGGGCTGTAATTCTCATTTAATGCTGTAACATGTTAAGTTCATTATGATGTGCGTGCTCATGCTGCTGACAAGGATTTTTCCCCCCACCTTATATTTCTTTCAGTTACAACTGTGCCATGGTTTCTGTCTCCTAATGTATTTTTTTCCTAAATTTTGTTAGAAAGCATCAGGTAGCATTGCCATCTCATGAACTTTCAGGATATCAGGTTCAATCCTGAGCTCAGGTTACTGACTATCAGCAGTTTCACGTTCAGGTGGGTTTCCTCAAGGATCTTTGGTTTCTTCCATCTTCCCAAAAACATACCAGTTTTGCATATCCCCTAGATTTAGAGGTGTGTGTGTGTCCATTGGATTTAGCGTGTTTTCAACTTTCATCTTATGCTCATTGTTGCCGATATTGGCGCCAGATTTCTCACAACCCTGACCAGAATAAAGCAGAATAAAGAACTTACTAACGATGACTACAGGTAAATTTTTTTTTTTTTTGTGTACACTAAATGTGACACTTATAAGACATCATTATCACATAATTTATTGTCTGTTCCAGTTCACACCACACGCAATCTATAAGTAAAACCTTTTCTTCTTTGTTTTTCGGCCGTTCCCTTTCAGCGGTCACCACCATCTAACTCTATCCTCTGCATCCTCTTCTCTCACACCAACTAACTTCACATCCTCTCTCACTACATCCATACAGTAAATCTCCTCTTTTTGGTCTTCCTCTAGACCTCCTGCCTGGCAGTTCCAACCTCAGTATCCTTCTACTGATATATTCACAATCTCACCTCTGAACATGTCCAAACCACCTCAATCTGGCCTCTCTGACTTTATCTCCAAAACATCTAACATGGGCTGTCCCTCTGATGGACTCATTTTTGATTTTCACAACTTGAAAACTGCTGCTTCAATTTCAGATTACATATATAGTGTATATGGGGCGCACATGTAGCAGTAACTAAAACCATACAGTACTGTAGGGTGGCAGCAGTTATTTCATCTAACCACAGTGCTACATGGTACAGTGGGCCACTACTAACACACAGCATATGAAGGAAAAGTCTTATTACTGTACAAGCACTCTCTTCTTAAGCCACAAACTGCACATCATTACATTACTACAGTAGTTCAAAGTGTAAGGACACAGCAGCATCAATGTGCATGGTGGAGTTTAAAGCACAATTCAGACATGGTGTTTCAAGTGAAAGATGGGCGGATAAAATCTAATATCCATTAACAGCCCTAAAACAAAATATACTTAGGAACATTCATCTCTAATTTTTTTGTAAGTGTGTCAGTACTGCACAGCAAATACTTCTATGAGCAAAAAAAGCTCAACCTTGTCATTTGTATTTTGATTGAATGATGTGTGCTTAGTTGAAGTACATTTCTTTTTCAAATATATTTTTTTCAGGGATAAATGATTAATTAAACAGCTCACCTTGTTCATGATTGCTACACCTCAACTGTGTGTCTTCTCACACGGGCTCAGGGGCTCATGATGTTGTGCTAGGTGTTCCCAGGAAATATGGTAAATGAAAACTGATCTTGTGCTATAAAGTAATGGATCATATTGAAATCCTGGTTATGATATCTCTAGTTTGATGGAAAACAACATCGGTTTTGTAAAGCCGAGGTCTGATATGGATATATTTCAAATAATGTTCAAATGTTTAAGTGAAAAAGAAGTGAAAACAGTTGGGAGAACACCAAACCTGTGACACTGAGCAAAGAGGATCGCCACATTTCATTGTGAACAGAGAAAGCGTTTCCTGGCTGTCGGATTGGATAATATCAGTAAAGGAAAAGCAATTATAGTCCCACACTCAGCAGTGAGTTAATGGCAGGAGCCTTTGTGTGTGTGTGTGTGTGTGTGTGTGTGTGTGTGTGTGTTGGGGGGGGTTTACTTGGGAGGGGGAAGTGACTCACAAGGACTGGCTGCTAATGAACTGTGTCTACCAAACAGCCACACAGCTGCAAGACCTCAGTGCTGCAACCCCTCCTTTCATCTGCCTTCCACTGGCCTGATCACAATGCACCATTACTTCTTTCAGACCCCCTTTCCCTTAGTTCCAGTGCCTCTAGTAGAAGCTGAGAAAGGAAGAGAAAGCAGACAGTGCATTAAGCCATTGAACAACTAAATCAGGGTTTCAAACTTTTTTTTAGCAGCCAGGAACGCGCTTAACTGTAAAATAAAATCCCACTTCAAAAGAGCTTTGTAAAAACAGAATTGAAGTATTGAAATATTGCAAAAGCTAAAGCTCCACAAGGCCAAAACCATTTTTAATGTATGTAAATGTACCTAATAATTTGTCTTTTAATTAGAGGCACAGAGATTTATTTTTCCAACTAAAATAAACATCCATGCCTAGATTTGCTGTCAGTAAGATTCATACTCAGAAGGCAACTGTGAAATACTTTCAATAAGGTGGATTATTTACTAAATTACCTATTTTTTCTCACAGCATCCAATCAAAGAACAAATGACACGAAAGAAAAAGTTATAGGTTTTTTTTTATAGTAGGTTTGGTTTTTATTATTATTAGTAGTAGTAGTAGTAGTAGTAAGATATTATATTAATGATTAAGATCTTAAGATATAATGCATGTAATATAATGCACAGATTGCTCAAACCAAATTTTTTTTACTGTCAAGTTATTGATAAATTAGGTTTTACCTATTGATGGAACAGTCATCGATTACGGTCGATGATCAGTTGATCTCTTGTGCTTCTCATGCGATCAATTAGGAAAATGGCAGTCAATGTTAATCGTTACAAAGTCCTAAAACAGGCCATGTTGCTTTTTTTCCCTGTGTACCTGGGCAACTGCTGTCTAGCTGAAACACATATAAAGTCAGAGAACCATGCTTGTGTGCAATGCTGATAACGGCACATGCTCAGAGTGTTGTTGTCTAAAACGATGTATCTTAACATGAGAAGTGTGAAATGCAAAATCTGTCACAAGAATTATGCGTACAATGGTAATCATTAGTTGGCCTACAGTGATAGCTGACATCACCTTTGACAGCAGTGTCATGTTTGTAACATGAATATATTCAGTACATTTAGACATTTACATTTAGGCATTTGGCAGACACTCTTATCCAGAGAGACTTACAAAAAAAATCAGTAATGGATGTTTATGCAAGTAATCCAAATTGATGTACATGTGGACATAGCAATAGGGAATGATGGATTTTCATGAAACACATCGAGTGCAAGAAGCATGGTACTGTGCGGTTAAACCGACTATTAATCAGCCATGGATTGGTTTACTCAAACTGATGATCGATAATGGAATGGTTACCAACTCTAATCGCTCTAAACTCTCCTCCTAATAAAATAACTAGCCGTCACTCATAGAAACTATTGAAATTTAGATTTTCACAACTGTAACAAAATATACTGTATATATAAATTAAAATCACTACTTTAAATCACTTAGCAGATTGTTGCTGATATTACCGCTTGCACAGAATGAAAGTAAATTCTGCACTCAATGTGGTTTCAACATTTTTCCATAAGGCCAGAATTCACACCATCGACCATATCAGCTTCCTCTGTGTTCGGACTCGTGTTATATCTTATTCTTGGCAGCGCTCCACTTCGTCTCTCTTAATACAGCATGACACTGTTTTTAGACTGTTGCTCCCAGACCTTTTAGAAGATCAGAGTGGTTGAAAAGCATAGCATCTTTAAGGGCAATAGAGCAACCCATCAATGCCCTCATCTAAAAGTTAAGCTGTTACACTTTCACACATTTCCGAGCTTGAATTCAAATCCTAACCCTCTTCAAACTCGCCTCAGAAAGTAGAGAAGGACTGCAATTACTAAACACCTTTGCCCGCTTGTAGATCTGAAATGCACAGAAACGTCCATATTACTTATTAACATTAGGTCTATTCAGTGCTCTGTGTAGGGCGACAAGTCTTTAAAAGTAAAAGCATGAGATACAGGTGTTCATGTGCAGTAGTGCACACTACTGTATGAAATCTTAGGACTCCTAGGACATGGCCCATATTTGTAATTACTGTCCATAGCTTTTCCATCAGTTTCATCATAATTATAATAAGCCAATAAGCTGAGATTTTGAGCCATTAACATTTGGTTTAGGATGACGATTAGAGCAATTGATATGGCTCACACATGACAAGATTGGGGTAAAGGGTGGTGTAAGCAATTACACCTTCTCTTTTTAAGAAGAATTTAATCTGAAGGAAATTGAACGAAATCCGAGCACATGTCTTTGCTTAGGGGACACCTGCAATTAGGCCCAAATTAAAACCTACCCAAAATTTCAGCTTGGGTTTATTTATCCTCAAGAACTGTTGGTGTGGTGTTTTGAGAACAACATGATTACTGATATAGTGGGAAAAAGACACTGAATAATTTCGCTTCAGACCGAGTTCATCTACATGAAATTTGAGCAGCAAATTTCATAAACCTTGGACTTTTAAAACGAAAGCAAACACGAGTGGCCAGAAACAGACATTTCCTTTGTTTTGCAAATGTTCCACAACATTCAGAATAAGTATGCAGTGTAAGTATTTAGTAATCAAATATAAAGTGTAATTGTTGGGAAATTGCTGGGTTGGAAAGAGGGTACAAACACTTCAGGACTTGCTGTTATAACACAATAATCAAATCCTGTCATTGGTTATTGTGCTGTACCTTGCATGCTCAATTGTATTTTATTCCCGTTCTTATATAACCTACATTTGCGCCCAGGAGAATTGAATCACAAGGTGAAAAATGTGTTTTGACTGCTGCTTTACCCAAAAGCAAACATTAGCTTATTTGTAATGGTGTTCGCAAGCTGTGAGACATAATACACATGAACTGCATGGAGGTTTATCAGGTGTTCTTGGCAAGCTGTTCTGTTGATGAGAGATATAAAGAGCTGTGTTTGTTAGTGCTCTGTTGGACAGGACCCCGATGTTTTACCCTAGTGCTACGACATTGTCAGTGGTGAAGCCGGTCTATCCGGTGATCAGTCATCTAGATAATAACCCACTAACTAGATAAAGCCTTTTACCTGCTAGTGACGCAGAGATATTTTCAAATCTCTCATTTCTGTTGTAGAAACAAGATGGGTAGGACAGGCTATTGGAAAAATATGACCGCGGTCATTTTTTTTAAAGCTGCCCAGGAAAGTGATGTTTCCGGCTCCAGATTCTATTAATAGAATGTTTAATAGAGCACCAATACAATTGACATACAGCACATGCTGTACACCTCTCATTCATGCAGGTCTCAAGATTTTCCATTAGTGTAGCCCATCTGCGTAGGGTTTTAAGGTCTTGTACATTCTGTTGTGCTTTATTGCTTACCACGCTTGTAAAGAGTAGTGTCTATGAGAGTAACCTTAGTCAGAGGCGATTCTACAGTGTGTTGGGGTTCTTGGGAAAATTTGCAGAGTGGGTCTCCAACTAGCATTAACGACCATTATCTTATAAATAATCTGATACCAAATAAAAAAAAAGATAAATAAAAAGATAAAAATATAAAAAATGTAAACAAACCCCTTGTATTTTTTTTATAAATATAAAGAACATAAAAACACTTAAGGAGGTCAAACCTACTGTCATTGCAAAGATTTCACATTGCCACTTCAGTAGTTTAAACATTCTCAGCCCTCAGGGGCCCCTACTTTCCTGGCACTGCCTGACCATAGTGAAGTTGCCATCAGTTTATTTCACAAGATGTGTTTTCCTTCTGTGAAAATTTGGAGACTTTTCTAAGTATTTATCTTAAACTGGCTCTTTGGTTAATTGCATGAATGTGCAGATGCCTAAATGTCATTTTATGCATCTCACATGACTGTTATTTCTCCCTTTGTCAGTTTTTTTTTATATCAAGTGTAGCACCATGATTTCGAGAAACTACATGTTGTTTCGGTGGTACGGTTGTATAGTGGTTGTTTAGCACTGTGGCATTGCATCTCCAGGGCTGACGGTTCAAGACCTGTATTTGGTTCTGTGTGCCTTGAGTTTGCATGTCCTCCATGTGCTTGCTGATTCTCTACTCTGCTGTTTCCTCCCACAGCGCAGACATGCAAAGCAGGCTAATTTGAGTTTCCAAATTTTCCATAGTGTATTGGTACAGCATCTAGGGTGTACCTTGTCTAGTGCCCTCTGCCCAGTTTTCCTGTGACCCTGTACAGGATAAGCAGTACAGAAAATGAGTGGGAGTGAGACTTGTAGACCAAATGTAGCAGAAATGTAGAACTCTCAAAATGAGAATATCATTATTTTTGGTTATAGAAATAACCAAAAACAACCAGAAAAACGTTTAATCATCTGTATCTGTGCTGTTTCTTTGTGTTGCTCAGTCATCGTTGTATAGTTGGTCAAAATTTAATACAATTTAGTTAATCATATTACCTGGGTTGTGCTGAAAAAAAGGCTATGTTACTCTATACTTCACAATCCTAAGCCCTATATATACAGCCAAACAAAAAAAATGATAAAAATGCTTTTAGGGCTTTAAGGGCTACACTGAGCAAATAAGACTTAGTGTGCATGTACAGTATGGTGCTGGGCTAAACACCTCCCATCTTTCCTAATAGAGTTGCTTCTGGCCAACTCAATTAAATCTGAGGCGCTTTAATTGACTTATTCACTGTCAAATGCATCAATTATTTGAGCAGCTGTCACAGTTAGTCATGCAGAGAATAAGAGTCAGATAATTTAAAAAATGTACAAGCAGGAGAAAAGCAGAGAAGGTGAGAAATACATAAAGTACATCAGGAGCAGATGATGTATGCTTTAAACGAAATGTCACATGCATTTGTTCAACATTCAGCCATCACTCCGGAAGAGATCATATACAGTAGATTTTTTTTTTGTTTGTCTCTCTCTTACTCATTATCTGCTTTTTCCTATAGGCGTTAAGAGTTACTCTGCTGCAAAGTTCCTAAAGTGACATAACAGAGTTAGATTAAATAGAGCAAATAATGGACTAAACATGAGTTATTTTATTAACGCGTACAGGGTCAGAATAGGTCAGCCAGCTGTAAAAAGACATTAAAAACACAACTCTATTGGTCATAAAGCATTTAATACTTTGCTATAGCAGCAGCTCTGACAAAAAGTTGGCTGCAAGGTTGATATATACTGTAAATGTACTCGTATCGATATATTACATTTCTATATTAACAACAAGATCACACTTAAATTAAAATACATTTTTAAAGCATTTTTCTGAATTTCATTTTTGGAAGGAATCTCAGTGTCAGTGCTTTGTAACAGTAAAAGGTACAGTAAAGCTGTCTCTTTCCTCCACCTGAAAAGGTTCAGATCAAATGGCTTTGAGATTTTTCCGTAGCATATAATGTAATGTTTTCCAAATAAAACAAAAAAAATCTATAACTGTTGGCAAACTGCTTTGGTCTAAGAGCAATGAAACAGTCGTGCCATGTCTTATCAAGAGATTCAAGCGATTCTATTTGCCATTTATACACATACCAACAGTATGGGTGCATTGGATTTTTTTGTGTAGAAGCTCTCTGAGTCAGTGGAGGGGAAAAAAAGCAAGAAAGATAATTAAAATAAACATATAATACAGGAAATAAACAATAGAGGACTATGCACACTATAAACATTATCTAGTACTATAATGCACTATGGTATATTTTAAACAAGATCCCCAGATACGTAACTATTCCACTTCTTAAAATTTCCAAATTGCATCTTTTCTTGATGGTTTAATTGCGTATTTAATATCACATTTGTACAGTTTATTTATATAACACTTTGTTCTTTTACAATAAGTAAGGTGAAGGATAGTAACTCAGGTTTCCCTATATCAGATTCATGTACACTGACTATAGCAGCAGATCTCCATAAGACAGAGATAAAAACATACAGATGCCTTGTTTCTTTTGCCATCAGTCTGACTGTGGCTGGAAAGAAGCTATTATAGAAACGTGCTATGTATGATTAAACTGTCTGGTCTGTGGTGTCTGAGGTTGTGTGTTGTGCTTTTGTGCATGAGCAGAAAGTGAGGTGGGTGGTGGGTGGTGGGTGGTGCTTCCGGACCAGACCGTAATGCCACAGGTGAGGATGTGGTTCTATATGTCCTCGGTAGGCGTGGATGACACCTGAGTCCAGCTGCCATTAGCAGCCCACTGAAGTACAGCCGTTGCTGGGCCTTTTTCATTGTAGCGATGATGTTTTTGGTCCAGCTTATGTTTTCTGTCACCTGAAGGCCCAGAAACCTTATGACTCTCAACCATCTCCACCTTAGTCCCTTTGATGATGAAAGGAAGTATTGTAGGGGTGTGGTTTCTTTCTGAAAACCACGATTACTTCTTTTGTCTTGTATATGTTTGAGGATGAGGTTGTTCTCCTCTCCATAGGCAAGCATGTTTTTGACCAGTTTCCTGTAACCGGACTCATCCTCATCCTTGATGAGGCTCCAAGATGGTTGTATCATCTGCATATTTAATGATGGTGGTGTTGTCCTGGGTAATGGCACAGTCAACGCTGTAAAGGGCGTAGAGTTTGGGGCTGAGGTAGCAGACATTGTCTGTTGTGTTCCTGTGCTGATTGGGGGTTAGAGGTAGCTCAGTGGTTAAGGCATTGGACTATGGTTCGGAAGGTCCCAGGTCCCCACAACCACCAAGTTGTCACTGTTGGGCAAGGCCTTTAACCCTCAACTGCTCAGATGTATAAAGGAAAAAAATGTAAGTCGCTCTGGATAAGGCAATCTGCCAAATGCCTAAATGTAAATGTAGTATCCAGGTAGTCCTGTACTCCAGGTATTTAAGCGTATGGTGTAGGGCCATGGCTACAGTGTCATCAGCTCTTTATGGCAATAGTTGTAAATGTACTCCAGAGTAGATGTGTCTGTTTTTTTTTTTGGGGTGCTGGTATGATGACAGCAGACTTAAATACGTGGGACGACTGCTTGTGTGAGAGACAAGTCGAAGATGTCTGTACATATCTGCCAGCTGCTCAGCACAGGATTTTAGTACTTTAGGTGATACACTGTCAGGTCCTACTTCTTTGCGGGGGTTAACTCACTTCACAGCCTTCAGGACCAGTGTGTGTCACATGGAGTATTGTGTCCACTGGGTTTCAGGGGGATTTTGAGGGGGTATCTGTGTTAAGTCTGTCGAATCTGGCATAGTATTTGTTGTGGCTGTCTGGCGGGGTGGGGTCTTGGGATTCGGCCCTGGTTGCGTTTATATTATAGTTGCCACACGCTGTGTGTATTGTTTGGGAGGTCAAGGCTTTCAAGTGTTTTAGATTATGCATTTTTTGCAGCCCTGATGGCTGTTTGTAGGGCCCTCTTGTACGCCTCTTCATCCCCTGACTTGAAAGCTTTTCCAGCGTATATCCACATTAAAACAAGGCCATTGATTTGATATCATTAGAGCTGTGCAATTTAATCAATCTTTTGTTATGCTGCCAGACTCATTGAATACAGGGGCCAGTTTTTAATTAATAATCAGTTTATATTTTTTAAATGATTTAAACTTAAACGTTAAATGGTCTGAAATTGACAAATCCCTTGAAAATATAATATTGCTTTTGCGGAATATACAGTACAAACTACTTTAATTGTCTACAAATTTACTCCATTTTTTTGCAAGATTATCATTTATTTTTATTTCTTTGATTTTATGAGCGGCTAGTACAATACCGCCACCTACTGGACTGGAGTGCAGAAGAGGAAAAAAAATAGCGCTTTGTATGAGACCTGGCATCTACACAATCAACACGACAGGTTACACAGATTTTCAATATATACAGTAGCAGACACTTTTAGTAGTTTTTACACTTACAATTCTGCAAGAAATATACCTGCTTGAAACAAATCAGACAATAAATGTGATATTGAACCGAATCAAATTTGAACAGCAATGCCCAAAATTTAAATTGAATAAAACATTTCTGCCTATGTCTGCATATTGCATTATTGAAACAACATCCACTGATATGTGCCAGTCATTCCATCTTAAACTGTAGAGGACGATTACGAATTGATGTAATCACATAGCAAAATTTTGTTGCTCAGAATGAGCTTTTTCTCATCTCATGAGACTGAATTGATCCATCTCATTACAAGATCGACTTTGTCTTTTTTATTTCTCCTAAACCCCACTTAGGAGAAACAAAGAGACATAACTGAGACACAAATCGAGACATACTTTTGAGAAACATTTGAGAAATCTGAGATGTACATGAGAAACAAAACTGCATTTGAAAGAGACGCAAACAATTAGCTGTGTATTGATTTGATGGAAACGACAGGAATTGTCAGTAGAGGCTTATGTTATGTTATGCCTGAGCTGTAAATTTTGAAACTTTTAGTTCTGAAAGTTAAGTTGCACAACTTAGTGTTTTTGTATA
>JAOTRS010000015.1:11910596-11922084 GCA_028565755.1 Dinotopterus cunningtoni | reverse complement strand
TTTGTTGACAAGTGGGGCTTGAAAATTCGCCCACCCCCTTAAGTGGGGAATGACAGAAAATGTTTGAGAACCACTGCCTTATAGTATATATGCACTTTATAGAATGCTGCACGAGATCATCTAGCTGCTCTGTCTCTCCACAGACAGTATTTTGGGCTGAATGTCTAATGAGGGCGCCTAGAGAGGTGTCCAGGACAGAAGTAATGAGTTTACCTAGAGAGAGAGAGAGAGAGAGAGAGCTGGAGCACATAACGACCTTGGTTGTATTCCAAGAAAGAAGCAGGAGTGTTTTTAAAAAGCTTGACTGATACACACACATACTGTAAGTGTGTCTATGTGTGTGTCTGTGCGTGTCTATGTGTGTGTGTGGGTGTGTGTGTGTGTGTGTGTGTGTGTGTGTGTGTGTGTGTGTGTGTGTCTTTATGCACTGGACCGAACATTCTGAAAAGACAAAAAGGACTCTGACTATTAATCAAAACAGCTGTATTTAATGTTAGTCTCCACAAATACTAGAGAAAAACGCCAAAAGCAGTGACTAATGCTCCGGAAAAAAGTGTCAGGAATCAGACCAGCTGAGAATCTTTTGTGTGGCCATTAATAACTGCAAAATAATTTTTTTTGTAAAAAATATTTTGATATTAATATACGGTCACGGATCTTCCAGGAACAGGTGCACGCCCAAACTTTTTCAGGGGAGAGCTGGCCTCAAAATGGCATGCTCTGAGGGCAGTGTTGTGTGCCTCGTGGACTTTTAACGTTGAGGAGTGTTCATCTCTGCTCAGCAGCCAGCCAAAGGGTCAACCACCCAGGGACTGCACTAGCTGCACTGGCATTTTTGCTTTTACTTAAGGTCAGTCATCATTATTAAGCCAGCAAAAAAAAACTGACCGCTGCCCATCCGCCCCCCCCCGCCCCCCCCCATATGGGACAGCCGCCGCAGCTACAGGTAGATCACAGCAGTGTCAGCTTCGACATGGCTGGGCAAGGACTGGCTACTATGCCATGGATTCCCGCTTGCTGCCACCATTATCAGATCACGCTATCTACTTCAGCTCTGTCACTTTCAACACCCGCCTGCTGCCGCTACCAAACAACAGTGAGTGGCCTTCTGGCCTTTAATGGGAACATGCTGCCACTGCATTCGCTCACCAGCTTCGTGCCACCGTGCCCACTGGGCACTGCTTCTGACCCACATGTGCACATTCAATTTTCTTATTTTTCCTTACCCTAATCTTGAAAATATGTTTGCACTTAAGGTGGTAAATGTTGCCGTTCCCTTAAAATCAGTATTGCAATCAGATCGATAGTTTAACCTGTAAGGAGAATTCATGTTTGCCAGCCTTAACAAATCACACTTTTTTTTTCTCTCTCTCCAAGGTGAATCTGGTTGGCTGCTTGCTTGTTGATCTTTGTGATTTTGGCTCAAATGGAGTGAATCAGTGGAAGGACACTGTGTAACCACTGCAAGTGAAGCATAACGCTTCTACACACACACACGCACACACACACAATGCATACAGACTTGTGCACAAACACACAAGCTTCCACACACACACACACACAAAGGCAGCCGCACAAGTCATTAGTGGATGTGTGGACTCACAGTTTACTTTAAAAGGGTACACTGACAAAAAGTTCCATTTTAGATCAAACATTTAAGCCTCCCTAGTACAGCATGTCGTTCACTTAGTGACACACACACACACCCTCCAGAGGGTATTATCTAGAGATGTTCTGTGGTAGAATTCACACATTAAAGCACTAAACCCACTGTGGTATATCTCCTACTACATTCTTCACACCTTTTCATCTTTCTTTCATTTATAAGAGTCAATCCACATCGACATCCCTGGTAACAGAATCACTTTCTATAGCTAAAATGATAAAGTCAGCTTAATTGCAATATGTTTTTAGAATACTGAGTCTATAAGAATAAGGATATTTTTGTGCTACAAGAAAATGTTCCTTTAAGTAACAAACCGCTTGAAGAGACTGTGTCGAGTTCGCACTTAATATGATCAATCAAATAAAGTAGGATGAGAGAATCGAGGGTAGACAAAGTGCTGCCAAGTTATTCTTAGGTTAAAGAATAGCTAATGAGCTGAAATCCAAGTCACTTAAGTTTTCTTGAGCTACTTTTAAAAGTGCTCGAAGTTAACAGAAAAAAAGGTATATATCATTTTTTTTTAAGGCGTGCTGGTGTATACAGGTGGTGTAGTGGTTAGCACTGTCGCCTTGCACCTCCAGGTCCGGGTTCGATTCCTGTCTCGGGTCTGTGGGCATGGAATTTGCATGTTCTCCCCATTTTTGGTGGGTGTCCTTCAGTTACTACTGTACGGTTACTTCCCACAGTCCAAAGACATGCAGATTAGAATAATTGGTGTTCCCAAATTGACTGTAGTGTGTGATTGAGTGTGTGTGTGCCTTGCGATGGAGTGGCACCCTGTCTGAGGTGTACCCCGCCTTGTGCCCTAAGCGGCATAGACGATGAGTGAGTCATGAGCAAATGTTTTTAATTGATGAAAAACACTTAATTTTGTGAAGTCTTAGAGAAACATTTTACTGAGGTACTACACTGCAGTCTGGTAGCTTATCCATAGCTATAGTGTTTACTATGAGTGGTGTTCAAGTCAAATCAGGACTTTAGATGATGCAGAAAAACAGAACACAGTTCTGAGTTATTTCATCTACAGTATATAATCCGCTGCTACACTAATGCACTTATCCCAGTGTTTCACTAGTGCTTAGATACCATCAAGGTAAAAAGTTTTCTCAGTATGCCGGAGCCATGATTGGACTCATCTGAAACGTTGGCCTCCCAGGAATTCCTTTAATTGCCCAAACATATGGAAATGGAAGCTTCTCTTCCATCTGTTGGCGACAGTCGATTTTCAAGGATCAGGCCTTCCACCTGCTGAATAAGGCTCCGAGCCACCTCGCTGGGGATCGTCATTGGACTTTTTTAAAACGTTTGCATGGTTCAGATGTTTTACTGTGGCTAAGATTCTAATCATCGTACTGTGCTTAAAGTCTTCTGGAAATGTCAATCGGTTTTATACTGTACCTTCATGCATGAGAAGACCCGGTTTGGCTTCAATGCCCCACGTGCATTGTGTCGTTCTGTGTAGAAGGTCACCATGGATAATAAATTTGCACAATTCTTGATAGTTTGGGAGCCCATTCTATTTATGAACAGAATATAGTAATGTGAGGGAGAGCTTTGAGATTTGGACCAAGCACTTTGCAAGTTTGGTTCAAAGTAAAAAAAGGTGAAATGTAATTAAGTAAAAGTAAAATTTAACTTAACATCCATCCACCTGTGGGAAATCAACAATGTGCAGAGGGGAAAAAACTAATCTGGCAATCGATACCATTCCCCAGCAATGTGCATGTTAAAAATACAGTATGAAAATGGAGATCATTGAGTTAGCTTGGGTTAGAACAAAGATTGTCTTAAGCTTCCAGTTTCATTTGTCTTGCCAGCATCAACAAGAAGCATGACAACAATTGCTAGTGCTCTTATGTGGTCAGGAAGTGTTACCTTTACATGCAGTTTTCAACATGCATCGTAAATTATGTTTTTTTTCCCAGTATTTCAAAAGGTTTTGTTCATTTGCTCTGAACAAAAGTTGCAACATCTCAATAGTGGCAGGTTGCTGAAGTGTCATTTCCTTTTCAGTCGATCATAATGGAACAACACTAGACTGAAGGCCAGGTGATGTCATGATTTACTCAATACTACAGCACCATTGAATTTTCTGCATAATTGAGTTCTTTAATCTAATTATCTTTGACAGTATATTAAAACTATGTTGGTATAAAAAAATTGAAAACATTGCCTTTTTTTTTACCCTGAACTTTACCTACAGTTTGATTGAGCCCCATCTGGCACCATCAACTATTCCATGGTCAAAGAACACATTCTCATTCAGAAGTAAAATAGCTGATCTCTTTTTTTCCCTCTTAAATTTGTTTAATGACCAACCCAGAATATGGTTACTATTTTGGGAAAATGATAGCCTGAGGTGGTGGTTACAGTATGTGGAAATGCATCGATGATCGCTGGTGGTCTCTTGGAGTGCTTTTGGCAGCTGACCGTAGTTTTAACCTTCAAAAAATGGGAAAGGAACACTTTAAAAAAAGCAGGTAAGAGACGTCCAGAGGTAATAGAGCAATATATCAAATTTGATGTACATCGTTCTAACATTTATAAATGACAGATTAACAAGACTACACACGCTGGCTTGGTAGCTAACGGCTTCATGTAGAGAATATAGGTAAGACCGGATGTTTAAATCTACCTTTGTCCCTTATGTGTGGTCTTTTTTTTTCAGTTTAACAGTTGATAACTGCTTTGTCTTCCCCCAACCAGAGATGCCCTGCTGCTACTCGCGATAAGGTTAGCCATGAGATTAAAGGCAGCGGAGGTCAATGTGGACGGAGGGACGGTAATAGGAGAGTGATTGAAAGGAAGCGAGAGGGACTAGGACAGTGAGATGGACGACATTTAGAGTGTTATATGTCACTGGGACACGTTTCCCTTAAGACACAGAATCCACTTACCATCTAATGTCCTCTTTCTCTGGCCCTCTGCCTTGCTGGTAGATGGTCAGGGTTTGTGTAGACTCACTCACACTCACACACACACACACACACACACACACACACAGACACACATAACACGCATGAATTCACACGCAGGCACAGTTAACTGGAAGACACAATACACTGGATGTGCTAAATAAACTGTCAGTCACCGTAAACAGACTCAAGAGCAGTCAAAACATGGACATAGGAAATGGTATGGGTTGAGTGAGGCTGACTGCCACACACACACACAGACACACACCGCTCAGTACAGCGCGTTATATCTCGCAATGCCCTTGATACAGGAAGAATGCAGCATCTTTAAAGGTTGTTTGGGTTGTGCTCTTTAATCCCTGATAAGTCTCCCGAAAGCAGGCAGGAAGAGGCTGAGAAGATGCAAGGTCTCTCGCTGACTACTATCTCAACCTCATGTTTTAAATATTAGACCTCATTTTTCTCACCGCCTGACATTCAACACACTCCCAAACTCTCTTCGTCTGTCCAGCCACGATAGTGTCTACCACCTGCAAGATCACGCCGGTAACCTAATTATCATATATACACACACACACACACATGCGCGCACACACACACCCAGGAGCGCTAACAAATCACCTTGAGAAAATGTTCGCAAACATATGCCACAGCTTCCCATGGGTACAAATAAGATAACAGAAAAAATAATAATAAATCAAATAACTTGGTGCAAAGAAGCTATTTTTAAGCCTGCACTCTAGGTTACTGGGGTTCTAAGTGTGTTATTAAAAACTGTGCATGCGTGTAAAATGAGGACGGTAATTATATCAGTCCAACTCGATGTCCTATCTTACTTTTGTTATTAAGTTGACTCTGGTTTATAGTGCATGAAAACTCCAGTTGCATTTTCGGGGAACGTCTTCAGAGCAGCGGCAATGACATGGCTTTCAGAGAAGTACAGAGTGAGGGATCTGTAGTAAAGCAAGAGTACGCAGAAACCTGCTATTGCATTGTCCTGTACTTAGTGTCTTATTTTAGTCTCTACTTTCAAAGAGCTAAAATAAAAATCCCCTGCCAATTCAGCTTGATCAAGAAAACTAACCTTTATGCTTTGGCCAGGAAATTCGTGTCCAATTCCTCCCCGCCACTAGGGGGCTCCCACGTTAAGGCTACTACCTTAGGTTGGGAGGGCCGAGGGACTATCACGTGTTTCTTCCGAACCATGCCGCCAGCCGACCGCATCTTTTTGAGCTGCTCACTCACACACCATTGGGGGCGGTGTAACACACATTAGGAGGACAGCGCTATCTGCTCCTTCCGCTAGCATAAGCTCACAGGCTGTAGAGCTGTGAATAATGTGGGACCACTAAGTACTTCTCATCCCTCCCCTCTGAGAGAGCTCGGACCAATCAGCTCTCTCCAGACCTTCGGAGAGAGGTTACAGTATCACCCGGGAATCAAACTCGCGATCTGCAGATGATAGGGCGAGTGCTTTACCACTGCGCCACTCGGGGGCTCCTACACATCTCTTTATCACAAAGCAGCCAACAACCAGGGTGAAAGCTAGCACATGCTTCATCCAAGATACATGAAACCACTACATCGTTCCAACTGAGGTTCATAATACATTACACTGCACACATATGAACACACTCACAGTAGATACGCTCTATCCGCCCACTTTAACATAGATGAGTTTACAGAAACCCCGTCCACTATAAGAATATCGCCAATTCTTCTCTCCTAGACTCGTGGTAATAGACCAGTATTACATTTTAACCCATATATTTTCGTTATTATTATGTACAGCTGTTTCCTGTTCCCTTATAAGAACAGGATTCAAGTGAAATCAAATTATGACACTAAGAATTCTATTATATGTAAGTATATTACACATTGATCAGCCATAAAATTATGAGTACGTTCTGCCTACGTCCCACTTTTGACGCATAAACAGTTCTGGATTTGTTTTCCCAGCACATCCCACAGGTGCTCAGTTGGATTGAGAGCTAAAAGTCAATTCAACACAGGGAACTTGGTGTGTTGGTGTGTTCCTAAGACCATTCTTGAACCAATTTTTGCAGTTGGCACATTATCCTGCTAAAAAAAAAGGCCACTGCTGTCAAGGAAATACTATTTCCATAAAGGTCTATACTTGGTCAGCAGCAATGTGTAGGTAGCTGGTACATGTCACCAAGTAACATCCACATGAATGCCAGGACCCAAATTGTCCCAGCAGAACATTGCTCAAAGCATCAAACTGCCACCGGTTTGCCTTCTTCCCAGAGTGCATCTTGGTGTCAGTTCCTCCCCAGGAAAGGTCCTTTTGCCAGTGGACACAGTCCAGCACGGGCACTCAGACTGGTCTGTGGTGACATAGCCCAATACGCCGCCAACTGTGTGTTCTGACATGTTTCTATCAGTACCAGCATTAACTCTTCTATTGGATCAGACTACACAGGCCAGCCTTTGCTCCCCTTTGCTTCAGTGAGCCTGGGCCACACATGACTGTGCCCCTGGTTCAACATTTTTCTTCCATGAACCCCTTTTTAGCAGGTCCTGACACCTTTAAAAAGGGACACCCTCAAGTCCTGCAGTTTGAGTTGCTCTGAACCCATCCTCTAGCCATCACAATTTGGACATTGTCAAACTTGCTCAAACTCTTATGCATGCCCATTTTTTTCCTGCATCCAACGCATCAGCATTAGGGACAAAATGTTCACTTACTGCCTAATATATTCCACTGACTATTAACGAGATAATCAATGTTATTCACGTCATCCATCAGTGGTCATAATGTTATGGCTAATACATGATGGTATATAAACTGTCACATAGTGATAAAAGGTTTCATATCATGGTACGCCTTTTCCATTAAAAAGCCACTTTAGCATTTATATTTCTTTTATACCAACAATGCAATGCCGGGTGTAATACGCTGTCATAAATTATGATATTCTTATGTCCATTTATGCCCAGCTGTATAGCAGTGTCTTATTGTTATTATTACTGGAAATTGTCATGAAAATCACTATAATGTTAGATGTCATAAAAGCTTGTGGTAAGTGTTTTAGGCAAACATTATCACTAATGCAGTTATCTTGGCAATTACACTATGTTACTAATAAGCCACTATTAAATTATGGGCTATAAAGTGTCATGACAGCATATGACTTTTTCCAAAACAGTGTTGTGATGGTTATGGTATCACCACGCTTACCATGCAATACTTTAGTTACAGGTGTGAGCTAGTGATAACACAAATCATTATATGACCCTTGTCCTGATTAATTGCTTAAAACGTATTACGGATTAGAGCGTTTACGAACGTGGTTTTGTCAGTCTTATGCTTCAGGCTTGATGTAAAGTCTGACCATGATGATGTCTGTTGCCACATTCACGGAGTGATTTAATGTATCATATGCATTGCTGTGGTCGTTGGTTTCAGTTTTGGCTGTAGATGTGATTTGTAGCTTGCAATTGTCAGCCAATGAAGCTGCTAAGAGACTGCTGATGTTTGTATATGTGTGTGTGAGTTGGAGCAGGAGATATCTTTTCTGAAATATCTCCCTTTCTTTCCCTCCCTCTCTCTCTCTCTCTCTCTCTCTCTCTGCTTGTTTTGGTCCCCATCAGCCTTTGTGACGACTCAGCCAAAACCAGCTCAAAAACAATTTAGCCGAATCCTCGACACGCCTTTTAGATACAAGAAATGAAATAATAGCAAGGCCGCCAAGGATCATTGATCCACAGCCACCTCTGAATACCAATGAAATGCCATTATGTGGGGATAAATACATCGCTCGACTGCTGTGGGCTCCTCACTATGCACCACCATAAACGCACTCACACACACACGTATATACACGCACACATAGATCAAACCCCAGGACGAAATGCCAGCTGACAGGAAAAGCTCTAGGAAGCAATGGCGTGGGACAGCCTGCGGTTTTGAGCATTTGGCATGAACATGTGCTGTTTTTATGATTTTCTATTCTGAGAGGATATCATGTGACCATTTGTGAGTTAGAAGTGCTTTTTCTTTCATCAGGGTGGTACAAAGATGCAGCGGGTAGTGTTGAGGCATCACAGTTCCAGGATTTGGGGATAGATCCTAGGTTCATGTTCCAACATGGCAGATATGTTACAATTATTAACATTAAATGTATTATAAATGCTAGAAACATACACTGTAAATATAGTGATCATAATGCAGTATGAATCTTTTGTAAGCTCAGGATATTTTTATGTATCTGGGACAATGATATGGGTTGTAGCTGTTGGGGGGGAAACGTGTGTCTTTTTTCTTTCTTTATTATGTTTGTAAATGTAGAATATTTCCTTTTTATTTCTAACAGAGTATGGGCAGGGGTAGCTTAGTGGTAAAGGCATGAGTCTACAAAGGTCCCAGGTTCAATCCCCACCACCACGAAGTTGTCACTGTTGGGCCCTTGAGCAAGGCCCTTATTCCTCAGCCTGCTCAGATGTATATGGCAATAAAAATGTAACTCACTCTTTATAGTAATTCCCCAACATAAGAACGTTCTGCTTCGAGAGCTTGTTCATAAGTCCAATTTGTTCGTAAGTCCAACAAACATTGTCTAGGTGCTAGGATACTAACACAATTGGCTTTACAGAGTAAAAAACGAACATATTCCATGATCCTTGTCCTTGTTCTTTAAAATCGTTTCAATGGTTGAACGATGTTCAACAATGTTAAAAGAATAAGCAATGTCTGCCATCTTTTTGACCTCGCTCCATACTTTTAATTATTTTTACTTTTGTCTCCATCGGTATCGCTTGGCACTTCTTAGCAGTATCACCTTCATCGCCAATGGTTTCATGCTTGCTTTGAGACATCTTGGGATGCACGCCGCACACACGTGGCAATGTACGGCGGACATGTGATCTAACTTCCACAATTGAACCTGCGCAAAAACATGTTCGTATCTTCAAAAATTCATAACTCAAATGTTCGTATGTAGGCGACCTTCTGTATAAGTCCATCTGCCAAAATTAATCTCATTGATGATCAATAAACAGATCCTGAATTATAAATCAGAAGATATCATGCAAAAATACCACCTATTCACCTTCATAAAGGTGAGTATAAGGTTAATATAATATTAGAAGCAAGGACTATAAATATGAATATAAAGTATGCTTGGACATTATTCAAATCCTTGGCCAGTGATACAGATTTTACTCTTTAGGCAGTAGGTTGAGGTTATTCCCACCCGATTGCTGTGATCCTGAAGTCTGATTCAAGGTCTTGTAAGTAAAAGCTTGCTTTGTTTTTTTCACACTACTATTGTCCACCTTATGTTGGTGAGTGTGTGAGCAGAATCAGCCAGTAAAACAGTCATATGGTTTGTGATTTAAGGGTCTCCGAGATGCCATTATGGCTGCAAGGCAGTGTGAACCTCTGATTCAATATAAATCAGTGGCCTTAAATCATCAATGCTGCCACTGACCAGTAAAAGGGCAGTAAAGAGAAAAGGAAAATTGAATGGCATGTGAGGTTCCTGTCATTTTTATGCACACACACACACACACACACACACACACAAAGCTAAAAATTTTTTTTTACATCTGCTGTGCTCTGTATGTCTTAATTAACGTTAAAAAAAAATCATGCTGAAAATTTTGAAAACTGTGTATAAAAAATAAAAAACCCTAAAAACACAGGCATTAAAAATACTTGTTTGTGAAGTAGTTTTAAACCAAAACTTTTTTTTTTTCTCTTTCTAAAATAATTAGTCTGTACTGTGAATCGCTCATTAATTCATGGGCAGTCCCCAGTGATGTTCTTGTCTCTATTCCCTACCTGTTTTCACCATTAACTAATTAGATCATTAATAAAGAGTAAACACTACAGTAGCAGGAACAGCATGGCCATCCCTGTCGGACTGCTGGGAGGGATTTAAATTTCAACTTGTATAGTATAAAATAACAATTTCTCCCTGGGATTAATAAAGTTCCTTGTTTTTTTAGTCTTTATCATCTAGTACAGTACATCTAGGGGCAGAGAGTTGGCTCAAATGGTTAAGGCTATGGGTTACTGATTAAAAGGTTGTGGGTTCAACCCACAAGATGTCTTGAGCAAGGCCGTTAACCCTATCTGCTGCAGTATCCTGGGTGAACCCTGCGCTGTGACCTCATCTTCCTAACTGGGATATGCGGCGTGCTACAAGGTACATCTAACAAATAAATAAAGATGAATAATTGAATACTTAATCTGATGCAGAATACACATGAGATGATTCACTACTGAGAAACTGTGAAAGTAAAGGTCTTGGTCAAGGACGCAACCATGGCATTAAACTGATGACTGAAACATTACAGCTAGCTCAAGTAGCATGCATTGATTTAATTACAGATCAGATGTGATTCACCAAACTACCCCGTTATGTAAGATATTACAGAACTTTTTTTTTTTTTTTTACAGTTGTTTATTGTACATTAACTGACAGCTGCTAGCAAATAACTGGAAAAATGACAGCATGTTACCTTTCATGCATGATATAAGATCGTTTTTTCTCACTGAGACAATTGATGTCCGCACTACATAATACTGTTTTATTTTGAGTTTTGTTTAAGATATTGATATTAATATAGGAAAATTATCTTTTAAATAATATCCTATATTTTTTTCCCTATTATATTAAGGCAGTTTGCCAAGATTTATGGTTTATATATTTATCTAGGAATTTCATATTTGGTTTAATGTTGAGGAATGTCCATAAAACAGGGTCTATTAATCAAACAATTATTAAATCAAACAATACAGCTTGTTACATTACAGAGAAACCCAGAAAGCCCTTTTTAATAGTGGGTCAACTTACTAAGGCCTTAAAACTAGAGACTTTTTTAAAAACCATAAATGAATGTCTGCGATTTTTTTTTTTGTTTGTTTAAACTGTTTAAA
>JAOTRS010000015.1:11834297-11845544 GCA_028565755.1 Dinotopterus cunningtoni | reverse complement strand
GCTAATTGGACACCATCCCCAACACACACACATGCAAAGTACTGTACTTACAGAACTTACAAGAAAAAATTGTTTATAGGAATATTAAAACTGCTTCCATAATGTTCTTCTTTAAACTAGTAACATTGTATAAAGGACATTCTACTGTAGTAACATATAATAATAATAATAATAATAATAATAATAATAATAATAATAATAATTACATTAAATAAGTATAATAATAAGTATAATTACAGCAGAATAGTTTTGATTTATTACAGTTTAACGATCTTGGCACCTGACAAATGCTTACTGAATGTCGTGGATGACTGTATGCAAGGTTCTAAAAAGCATAAGGAATTTGTCTATATGCAGATGTTACGTTGTGTATGTGTCTATGTGTGTGTGCATGCACGTGGATATTTTTAATCTCCCGTTATTTACACTACACCATCTGTGCAATCACACCTTCACGACATTGTGGGATGGTGGAAAGAGAGAGAGAGAGAGGAGAGTGACACAGTGAGAGGGAGAGCAAGAAACTGAGACTACTCGTGAGTGGTACGGTGTTGTGTCTTAAATTGTTTAAAACACCTTTAATTAGAGCTTCTGTTCCTCATCTCACAGGGATGAGAAGGTCCTGCATGGGCTCTAAACGCTTCAGCGCCGGTGGGTTACGTAAGCAATGAGACTGGGAATAATTAGAGGGCGTACTGTGTAAGAGTTCGTACGATATACACTAAGTACTGACTCTTTCTTTCAGTCTTTGGCTTAGTGGTTAGCACTGTCACATCTCATCTATGTGTGTGTGTGTGTGTGTGTGTGTGTGTGTGTGTGTGTGTGGAGTTTTTCATTTGGTGAGTTTCCTTTGGGTACTCCAGTTTCCCCTCACAGCCCAAATACATTTGTTATAGGCTGTTTTGTTGTTTCAAATTGCCTACAGCGGAGTGTGTGTGTGTGCTTGGGTTTGCAAGAGGTTGAGGTCATCAGCAACATACAGTAACTTCCCCTTACAGCAATGGCGGTTGGCGTGGTGTGAAAAAAACTGTGGTTCCAATCGTTGTTAATAAAGAAATATGAAGAAGACGCTTGTACGGATCTCAAATGAACCATAACAGTTTTGCATGGTGCCAGACTGGGCGAGGCACGGTGGCATAGTAATTAGCGCTGTCGCCTTGCACCTCCGGGGTTAAGTGGTTCGATTCCCACCTCAGGTCTGTGTGTGTGGAGTTTGCATGTTCTCCCCGTGCTTGGTGCATTTCCTCAAGGTGCTCCAGTTTCCTCCCACAGTCCAAAGACCTCTAGAGTAAGTTCATTAACATTCACTAAATTGCCCGTAGTGTGTGTGTGTGTGTGTGTGCGTGTGTGTGTGTGTGTGTGTGTGTGTGCCCTGCGATGGATTGGCACCCTGTCCAGCGTGTACCCTACAGTACCTCATACCAAATCTCCTGGATAAGCAGTATAAAAGATGAATGAATGAATGAATAAATAGTAGTTCACTATTTCAATGGAGGCTACAGATACACATTATAATACTATCATACTTAAATAAATATAGACCCCTGTGTTTCTGAATTGTCAGTTCTGATTAGGTTGATTTTTAATGTAACTCTGCTTTGTTTTGTTGTTGATTATGTGGCTATCATACCAACTTCTCTGCCATGTTTACATTACTTATTCTAAAAGCAATGATGGAGAATATGCTTTGTAATACTATAAGGTTTACATCAAAACACTCGTAAATAAAGAAACAGTTGATCAAGTGGACTGTTTTTGTCTATTCATGAAAGAAATAAAAAAGGCGGTGTAGTGATGTAGCGTTTAGCACTGTGTCCCCGCACCTTTAAGATCGAGGGTTTGATTTCTGCCATTGGTTATGGGTGCGTGTACTTTGCAAGGTCCAAAGACATGCAGATTAGGCTAACTGGCATTTCCAAATTGCCCTTAGTGTGTGTGTGTGCGTGTTAGTGAATATGTGTGCTTGCTCTGGATTGGCACCCTATCCAGTGTCTACCCTGTCTAGTGCCCCGAGTAATCTTGTATACTCTCAAGGCCTTCCTGTACAGGATAAGCAGTATAAAGAATGACTGGATGAGAGAGTAAAATACCAAGCTTTAATTACTATAAAATGTTGATTGTAATTGATTTTAACACTACAGTGGAATTGAACATTGGATTTTGTCTCTACAAACCAAACACAAATCCCATGCCATGCATATTTTGTCACGTTATTCAAACACTTGCTTGTTCTGGAGTCAATGCAATAGCATCACAGAAGAATATGGACGCTAGGGGTATTTCCGGACTAAGATTGGGACTTGCTTATTAAGATTATCCAGAAATTAAGAGATTACTAGCAAACAATTGAATGAGAAGAGATGAGTGAGGATGATTAACTCATCATACCTGAGGATGCACCTGATTAAAGGTTGGATTTGAGTGCTAGTGTTTTAAAAGGGTTGAGTTTAACAAAAAAAAAATGGTTATACAGACTTACTAGCTCTGCTGTCATCTTTGGTTAAAGTGTTTTTTGTTTCTTTACTCTGTCGATCATAGTGACATTACCTATTCATGAGTTTCAGTTAGATCACATCTGTAGAAAATTGATGTTAAAACTGTTTCCACAAATGTTCAGATATTCTAGAACAAAGAATATCTCACTGCGAGAAAAAAAAAGAAAATAAAAACCATTGTAGCTGTGTAACCTAGATACTGGAGAACCCAGAGGAAACCCATGCAGACATAAAGAACATGCAAAGAAGCTCAAGAGAGACAGTATTAAGAGCTCATCCTGGAGCGAGCCGTCCAAATTTTTTTCTGATCAGATTTGCTTGTCATGACAGTTCACATCCATAATTACAAGTGACTTTTATCTCACTCTAACGTGGACACGTCCATCCTCTGAAATGGCCTGGACATGCGCACATAGACATGTCTTTCCTTGTGTCATCTGCGTCAAAACAGAAGAAAACCAGATGCCTCGCTTTAGCTGTTTTAGCAGCTATTGCAAGAACTGCTATGGAATCCCTGCAGTGCTAACCGGTGCCGGTGCTAACTGATGACGTCAGTGACCTGCGGATGCACAGAGACCAGAAAAATTATTTGACTGAATTCCAATCCATCTACATTCAAGTCGCATGACTGCATCTCGGATTCCCAGCTGATCTAGGATCACAAAAGTGACAGATGTGATCTAAAAACAGCTTTGTGCATTCAGACAGCCATAGGAAAAAAAAAGTTCTGTCATATTAGGGTAAAAAATCATATTTGATTCCTTGGTTTGCTAGTAAAGCAAACAAGCCTAGGGCACGCTACCCACTGCACCAGCAGTATGCCACAAATCTAACCCAGTGTGTCAAATTTGCAACTATTCAGAGTCATTTCCTTTTATCCCTCAAAAACATCAACATGAGCAGCTATAGTATTGTAATTTAATTTGATGTATAATCCTCCTTTTTCTTTGGTTTCCTCCAAAGGAAATTAGGAAGTAATGAATTATAAATAATCAGTGATTCAGTTTGCTTTTCATCCCAGCCCGTATAACTGTTTGAAGATGGTAATTGAACAGAACTTTGAGTTAGACTATGCGCAATCCTCATATTAAAAATTAATAACATAATCTGCCAGTCTAGAAGGTTAGCCGCTTAATTTCTTACTTCTCATTGCTTTCTGGTGTTACAGCAGATTATTCAAAATAAAGATTTTGTTGACTCATGTTCCCTTCATGTTCCCAGAAGCATATGGTGTGTGGGAAAGGGAGGGTGTTTGTTGGATGTTAGGATCACGGCCGGGAGCCAGGCATATTTGGTCTCGGTACAAATCTGCACAACTATTGCTAAACCGTGTTCAAATGCATGAGATGTGCTTTAGGCTGTATGTGATCACCCCCTAGTGTTCAGGAGCCATTTTGCTTGGTGTTTTGAGAAAGAGCTCATTGATGTTCTCTTTTCTTACACACACACATACCACACATACGCACTTTGTACAGTGCATTGAGCTTACATACAAGAAGCATGAAGAAGTGCAAAGGTGTAAACAGCTTAATTTATAAAGAGAGGCTTTAAATTGGATTTTTAACGTTTTGAATTCCTCAGACAGTCTTAAGTGCACTTTGGTTGGTTGATGTGTTTAAATTCACTCATTAGCATGAATTCTGAGTAGATGTGTTTAAAAAAAATTCTCACTTTTCTCAAGGACCATTAATTGAAAAATAAGTGTTTCTAAGCCTGTAAGTGCTTGAGTAAGTGTAAACCATGATCTACTCAGGTAACATGTTACACAGAACTGTTTAAATGTTTAAGTACAAATACTAAATGATAAAGAAACTTGAAGTATGTGGATGAAAATATTTAATGCACATATTAAGTTTTTTATATATGGGCAAAAGTATTTGGCCAGACCTGTTGATTATTAAATTCAGGTGTTTCAATCAGGCCCCTTAACCCCTTCATCATACCTGATAAGATCACCTGATGATGAAGGGCAATTTTAATGCCTCAGCATACTGTACCAAGACATCTTGGACAATGCTATGATTCCAACTTTGTGGCAACAGTTTGGGGATGGCCCTTTTCTATTCCAACATGACTGCGCCCCAGCGCACAAAGACATGGTTTAATGAGTTTGGTGTGGAAGAACTTGCCTGGCCCGCACAGAGCCCTGACCTCAACCCCATCTAGCACCTTTAGGATGAACTGGAACAGAGATTGCGGGCCAGGCCTTCTCGTCCAACATCAGTCCCTGACCTCATGAATGCACTAAGGTCTTAGAATGAATGGGCACGAATTCCCACAGAAACGCTCCAAAATCTTGTGGACAGCCTTCCAGAACAGTTGAAGATGTTATAGCTACAAAAGAGGGACCAACTCCATATTTAAGTATATGTGTTTGGATACAATATCATTGCCGGTTTGGGCAAATCCTTTTGTCTGTATAGTGGACATAAACTAAGAACCTTGACCTCTTTTCTGTGGGAAAAAAAGGTTAGCGTTCTTGGCCTGTTATATACTGTTGGTGACATGGCTAATCTAAGCAGTTAGCATTACCAAAAACACAGTTATATGGCTCATGTTCTCTCTCTCTCTCTCTCTCTCTCTCTCTTTCCTCAGGATACAACAAAATGCAGCTATTATTTCTGGCAGACAAGAAGAAAAATGTTTTGAATACGTGACTAGCCTAGCCTCTGCTGAATTGCTAGTACTTTCCTTTGATTTATCTTAGCGTATTAGCTGCTGCTAATGTCACAACATTTGATGGGTAAAAGCTGTAACACTGTACATGACCTAATTATACTAACTGGCTGATTTCTTTTTAAGAGAGAGAGAGAGAGAGAGAGAGAGAGAGAATAAAACCAAAAGAAAGAACAGAACCAAATCTACAGGACATTTAGGTTTTGACATATATGCTTAAGTAACAAATAATGCTAAACTAAGGCTGCTAAAACTATTCAAGCACAAAAGTTACCCCAGTTACTTCAGATATACATCTTTCTTTTCTGAGACTGTGAATTTCTTATCCTGTTAGTATTATGTGTGTGTGTGTGTGTGTGTGTGTGTGTGTGTGTGTGTGTGGTTTGTAATCATACAGTATTTATGTGTATGAATGAGATTACAGAAAGGCTGACTCTGTAGGAGTGTTTTCTGTTCACTGCCATTTAGTTTGTCACTCCATTCCTGCTGATCTTTTGTGATAACTGATAAGCACCGAGGCCCGGTGAGAAACGACATCTGCCCCCACCCCCCACAAACACACACCTATGCAGATCGACTTCCTAGCATTCTACAGTATGTAGGATTGAGGATGACTATCCATACAACTAATGCCCATACCATGGGTTCTGTCAGTGTCCCATGGCAAGGTATGAAAAACACAGACACACACACACACACACACACACACACACACACACACAATAAGCAGCTCAGGCTCCTCCTCCACTTCCTCACGCCAGGACCCAGAAGGTGATGGATGGCGCACCACAGAGCACCAATTTGGCGAATGACAAGTTCAAAAGCAGACGGATGAGTGTGGCTACCAGGAATGGCTATTTATAGTTTCTGTTTTCTCTCTCATTATTTTTTCCACACGCAATGAATGATAGCAACTCCACAGAAGCCATTTTAGGGCAGGCTGAGAACCTGACGGGCGTGACGGTCATGATGGGGCGTTGGAAGACAGCGAGAGCTATCTCCTAAACAGGAATGAGTGAAGGATATCTGCCCTGAGATGGTACATAGTGGCCGATGAAATCCAAAACGACTTAATTAAAGCTTCCTGCTGAAGCGTTGCTCTGGTCTGCTCATATTAGTCATACCCTGGAGTGGCCATGATGAGAGGAACTGGACTAGATCAGCTCATCTACACAACTATAAATATGAGGACACAGTCGGAAGTAAATCTTCCTTCCTCGTAGGGCTGCTTTCAGGGGACCAAACTACGGGGAGGATGCTTTAGTACCTCAAAATTACATTTTTGCAGAGTGTCGACAGAAGTATGATCACAAGATCACAACACCTTTGGGTAGCAGTCCTCCTTTAATCCAAAGTTTTTTCCTGATAATGTTCCAATACTGGCGCTTAAAAATCCCAAAAGGCTGTAAGCATCAATTTTCCAGGTCATAATTGACTTTTGAACTTTTTCTTGATGGGCGATTGAGGATATTTCTATTCCATACTTTTTTACGAGCTGTTTACTCTCAGACCCGTAGTGATAAATGGTGATGAATCCATTTACTTTCACTCCCCTTAAATTATCAGTTTAAATTTTGTTTCCAGATATCCAAACGCTTCTGTTTATGCTTTTCTGTCAGTTGTTTAGTGCAAATGTTAGCTAATGTAACACGTTCACACCTACCAGCAGTGACTGGGGAGACAATAGCCTTGAATGGAAAGAACTGATCAGACATTGTGGCCAACACTTTTTTAATATAACCAGGGTGCAGATCATTTTTAACTCACTCTCATAATATGTAGATGGGCATAAAGTATAAGCAGTATATACAGTGATAATTGTTTTTTTTTTTTTAGAAGAAATAAGGCATTATATAATAAAGGGTTCTTATCTTCCCCCACCCAACACCCCTATCCCTCCAAAAAATGTGGTAGGATTCTAGATAGAACCTATTATGGTTCCCCATGAAGAACAGACATTGAACCTTTTAGAAGTTCTAAGATTTTTAAGAATGTATACATGCCACAATAAAGTAATATGTAAGCACTTGAAGGTTTGTTTTTTCTTCCAGCCAGTGTATTACTTATTCTGACACATTGTTCTGCAGAACACTTTCTGGCTTCAAAATGATCAGAATCCACACAATTACTGTTTGGTTAAACATCTCCTGGAGAAAATAACAGCACTGAGTCTTTTTGTGTTTTGCCTTGTACGTTTGCAGTTTCTGTCTTTTGGAAAGAACTGTCTATTACCAGGTCATAACCTCCTGGCAGAGGCACTCCTGTAGCAGTACGGTAGCAGTATTCATGACTCCCATCAATTTTCATGCTGTGAAATAGCATCAATAATCTACCAACATATTTGACACTGAATTTGGGGCATCTACAGTAGGGATCAGTAATTGTGGTTATGCAAATCCTTGAATGTTGTTACTTTGCAGATAGAACATAACGTTTACTTGTATAATAAAATCAGTGCCAAGCGTTTAAATCAGGAAGATTTGAGTTTTGCTTTATTATGGCTGGTTTGTCCTGCATTAGTTACACAGTTAGGGCTGTTATGCTGAATGCATGATGATGATGCCATCATTGCATTATCTTGCATAGGCCCTGGTTTCATCATTAATTTCATCACGTTCCTACATCTTCTTGTAAATGGAAAATATTGAATTTTGCATTATCTGGAAATAGTGTTTCTCTGGGATTGTGTGTGTATATGTGTGTGCACACAAGTGTATAATCAGAGACAATGTAAACCACCTCATTTGATAGATCATTTGGCCTTTGCTTGTGTGTGAGAGAAAGAGTGTGTGGAGGGAAGGGGGGTGGGGGGGTCTCCACTGAGGCTGCAAAAGGAATCAATAGGCTTAGTAAGGAGAGATCGAGTCAGACCTGGAGTTACGCAAACAACATTTTGTGTACAAGTCCTCTGAGAAATGGCCGTGCCTGTTTGTATACGTGTGTGCATATGTATGTGTGTGGACATAGTCCTTCTGTTCCTGTAGATGGGTAGACACTGACACTCCATAAGCCTGTCAGCATTAACTCAAACATTTAAGGGATGTTGCAGGAGCATTAGTGCAGTATGATGGCATGTGACTCACACTAGCACAGCAGTGTGACCTCCATGTATGGCCTTACTGCTGTTCTTATTACGCTGTCCTCGACACACCTCTCTCTCTCCGTCTTTCATTCTGTTTTCCTGCAGCATGGCCTTTTTGAATCTCGGTGCATTTCTCTGTTTTTGCTCTTCTTGTGACATTTTATTGATTTGACCTCTCGAGCCTGTTGTACCTCTAATCATGGATTTTTCTCATAAACTGAGGGATCTGAAATGGAAGAGCAGGTGTTTCTCCCTTTTTAAGGAGAACGGAATGATGGACAGATCAAATTTGTGCTCATTAAAGGAACATTTCACAGCATCTTTGGCACCTAGGGGCAATAGATAGATTGGCAGTCTATTAATTTAACCCTGTCGGGGAGAGAGAGCGAGAACGATAACAACAAGGGAAAGAGAGAGAGGGAGAGATATGGCATAGGGAGACTGAACAGAACAGAGAGGCAAAGATAATAAGGGAGAGAAGGAGGAATAGAGAGGGAGAAAAGAAATGAGAGGAAGAAATCAGGACCGAGAGAAGGAGAATGGGAGATATAAGAATAAGATGTGGGGGGAGAAAAGACAATAGTGAAGGATGGGTGTTTGAAGGAGAGGAAAACCGAAAAGGGGACGTGAATAAAAGAACGAAAAAAAGTGACAAGTAACACAAGAGGGAGACTGAGAGAAACCATGTGAGATGAAGGAGAAGCGGAATCAAACAGTTTGAAAGCGAATGAGAGGACAAAGAGTTGGTAGAGGTGTGCATGTGCAGCTCGCTGGGTTTATAACTAAACTCCTCCTCCTGCTGTGAATAAAAATATACCCTGAGAACCCAGTTCTAACACGCACCTCTAAAAGAGCGTGAGAGAGAATGATAAAGGAGGAGGATGGGGAGAGAAACCGGATCCTAGAGTGTGTATAAAGTATAAAGTGACAGCTGGAATTTAAACAGGCAGACATTTGGGTGTTTTAATGCTAAAAACTTTAAACTTTAAAACTTTATAAAATGTTATATTTTATTTTAAAAAATCAAAAACATTAACAGTATATGGTTTGGGTTCCCCTCGTGTTCTGGTGTCACAGGTTGTGGCTCTGCAGGGACTCTGTGGGTGTGCTGTGGTGTCCGGTGCATTCCATGGGTGCTCGATTGGATTGTGATTTGGGGAGTGCCTTGGTGCCTTTCTATCATGGGCAGTATTGACTTTTTTCAGTGATTTGTGTTTCATCTGCTTATCTGTGGGATCGGACTGAACAGGCTGGCCTTTGGTCCCTGTGGGCATGTGGGTATGGGTGTGCTTTGAGTACCCATGATCCTATTACCAGTTTACTGATGTATAATTGATAATCAGTGTTAATGTGTTAATATTATGTTCTGTTAATGTTATGGCTGATCTGTGTATGCTGTATATACTAGTACTTGCTTTATATCAATCAACAAAAAGACATTACTCTCACTCACTCACTCTATACCACTTTATTCTGTAGACAGGGTTGCAGAGGGGCCAGGAGCCTATTCCAGGAGACTAAGGGCACGAGGCAGGGTACAGCCTTAATGTGGTGCCAATCCACTGCAGAGCACACACATTCATTCACCCTGAAAATCGACAAGCACAGAGAGAACATACAAACTCCATGCACACAGACTACAAGCGGGACTCGAACCCAGACCCTGGAGGTGCAAACACTACACAGTGCTAAACACTAAACCACTGTGCCGCCATGAAGACATTAGCCTGGTAAAATATATATATGATTGTCTTTACAGTTCACTATTTTTAGAATGTAAATACACATCATTTATCACAGTTAGCTGGTTAGCCTGCTGCTGAAAAAAAGATAAACATGAAGGTGTCCTTTTTCAACCACTTTGTAGCACTGATGCACAGAACAAAACAATTCCCACATCTGAGGTAAAACGAATGGCGCATGACGACTGTAATACAGTTAATGTAAATATTACTATAAACAAATGCTAAATGTAAAAAAGTAACAGACATTTTTTGGAAAGAAAATATAAACTAAACAGATGAAAACTGGGTCATAAATGTCCTACATAAACGAACCATGTGATGTTATGCTGTTGTTTTTGTATTTCCATGAGCTTGTGTTACTGCACTCTCTCACAAACACATGCTCGCTCTAGCCCTTCCACACACCTGTCACAGGTACTTACCTCCACTAATGTCATCTCATCTTCTCTTGGATTCTCGTCTCCTTTGTACCTAATAGTTTTCTCAGCTCATTAGCGTTAATGCTAGCCCTATCCCTAATAGCGTAGCATCTACTCCCTTCAGGTCTGCACTGAATCCACAATGAAGGAACACACAGCCTGGCTTGGTGCAGCCAAACACCTTCTCCTGCTGGTCGTGAGCTTTGTGCTCAATGATTTAGCATTTTCTCCTTTTACATGTTGTTTGTTGATGCTTTCTATATACTGTGTAGGAGATTACAAATTATACACTTAATACAATTAATATTATGATTAGACAATCTGAGTTTTGCTATAATGTGGAATATTTAATTCTCTTTAACAAGCTATTAAAATGACAGCATGATAGCCTTAAGCTGTAAGCTAATCATACAAGCATATGCTAGGGTATTGGTACTGTATGGCGTTTGGGCTAATGGTTAGAATTTTGACAGTAGGACCCTTGCTTCCATTAATGAAAATAAAATATTGCTTTTAAGTGTTATTTGATGTTTAGATTTGTTATAAATAATCCTCAGCTGCCTTTGTGAAGCAAATACACTATGTGTAGCAATGTGATTTTATTAGCTTTCGCATCTCCTTTTTTACTGTGTACATGCTAGCTTGAACAGACTAGCAACAACTGGGTAATTTGTTCACACTTTTAAAGTGACCTCATCATTTGATATCAGTTTTTTTTTCACATTCGCATGATCTTCAGGAAATTTGGGTGACATGTGACTTGTGGAATGTTTCAGTCGTGTTCAGTCAACTCTTTTTGAGTCACTATATCTTATTGAAAAAAATTTGTT